>JAJPUD010007167.1:36670-62087 GCA_023553655.1 Myrmecobius fasciatus | reverse complement strand
ATCAGATAGATAATTTTGATTATATTAATTTAAAAAGTTTCTGTACAAACAAAACTAATGCAGACAATATTAGGAGGGAAGCATCAAATTGGGAAATCATCTTTACATTTAAGGGTTCTGATAAAGGTCTCATCTCTAAGATATATAGAGAATTGTCTCATATTTATAAGAATTCAAGCCATTCTCCAATTGATAAATGGTCAAAGGATATGAACAGACAATTTTCAGATGATGAAATTAAAACTATTTATAATCATATGAAACCGTGCTCCAAATCACTATTGATCAGAGAAATGCAAATTAAGACAACTCTGAGGTATCACTACACACCTGTCAGATTGGCTAAAATGACAGGAAAAGTTAAAGAGGAATGTTGGAGGGGATGTGGGAAGACTGGGACACTGATGCATTGTTGGTGGAGCTGTGAACAGATGCAACCATTCTGGAGAGCAATTTGGAGCTATGCTCAAAAAGTTATCAAACTATGCATACCGTTTGACCCAGCAGTGTTTCTATTGGGCTTATATAACAAAGAAATCATAAAAGCAGGAAAGGGCCCCACATGTGCAAGAATGTTTGTGGCAGCCCTTTTTGTAGGGGCTAGAAACTGGAAACTGAATGGATGCCCATCAATTGGAGAGTGGCTGAATAAATTATAGTATATAAATGTTATGGAATATTATTGCTCTGTAAGAAACGACCAGCAGGATGATTTGAGAGGCCTGGAGAGACTTGCATGAACTGATGCTGAGTGAAGTGAGCAGAACCAGGAGATCATTATTCACGGCAACAACAATACTATATGAGGATCAGTTCTAATGGACATGACTCTCTTCAACAATGAAATGTTTCAAAACAGTTCCAGTTGTTGAGTGAAGAGAGCCATATACACCCAGAGAGAGGGATGTGAAATGTGGACCACAACATAACATTTTCATGTTCTCTATTGATGTTTGCTTGCATTGTATTTCCTTTATCGGATTATTCTCTCTTATAAATACGATTTCTCCTGAACAAAAAAATGATGTGTGGCAATAACTATACATATATTCGATTTCTTAAGTATTCTAACATAATTATCATGTAGTGGACATCCTGCCATCTAGGGGAGGGGTGGGGAGTAGGGGGGAAAAATTTGTAACAGAAAGCTTTGTAAGGGTTAATGTTTAGGAATTACCCATACATATGTTTTGCAAATAAAAAGTATTAATAAATTAAAAAAAAGAAACGAAAAAAAAACATCATAAAATAAGGATTTATCCAAGCATATATTATGGATTAGAGGAGATGTCTTTGAATTATCTCTTGTAGCCAAGATGTTGTGTATAGACACAAGCAGATCTTTCCCTTACCAAATGTGTGTTGTCCCCTCCAGGGGCAGGGGGAGAAAGGGAAAGGAAAGAGAAGGGGAGGGAGGAAATGTGATTGAAAATAGAATGCTTTCCTTTGCAGTTTTGGTTTCATACACAGAAAATGGCCTGTGGCTTTTACCACTAGATGCTGTCTCTTCTTAAGGGGGTCTTGATCTGGCCTTACATCTGTCAGTTAAGCCTGGACTCTAAAGAAAGGGGTGACATAAGTGCAAGAATGTTTGCGGCAGCCCTTTTTGTAGTGGCTAGAAACTGGAAGCTGAATGAATGCCCATCAATTGGAGAGTGGCTGAATAAATTATGGTATATGAATGTTACGGAATATGATTGAAATCATCCTGCTGGAAATTTCTTAGAGAACAGAGAGGTCTGCAGAGACTTGCATGAACTTATGCTGAGTGAAATCAGCAGAACCAGGAGTTCATTATACATGACAACAACAAGACTATATGATGATCAATTCTGATAGATATGACTCTCTTTAACAATGAGATGATTCACACCAGTTCCAATTGTTCAGTGATGAAGAGAACCATCTACATCCAGAGAGATGCCTGTGGGACCTGAGTGTGCTTCACAACATAGCATTTTCATTATTTTCTATTTGCTTTCTTGCATTTTATTCTGCTTTTTTTTTTACTGGTTTTGATTTGATTTTTCTTGTGCAGTACAATAATTGTATAAATATGTATGCATATATTGGATTTTACATATATTGGACAACTTGCAATCTAGGGAGGGCATGGGAGAAGGGGAGGAATTAGAATACAAGGTTTTGCAAGGGCTAATATTGAAGAATTGTTCAAGCATATGTTTTCAAAAATAAAAAGCTTAATTTTCTTTATCTACTATTACTCCAAAACTGTGTAGAACTTTATAGACAATCTTTTAAATTAAGTTAAATTCATTGATTCTTAGTATCTCCTCAAAAGGATTAATAGAATCCTTTCTAGAAAGTACAAATTAGATCAGATACATAATGTCCATTTCCTCCACAACACAAGAAATCCTTAAAAGCCAAAAGGCTCAAAAGTACACATTGACAAACCCTTAAGCGTGATACAAACACTTAAACCATCGTTAGACATTTCACTTTCACCTAAGATCTTACCATCTGGGCAATTCATTCAAGGTCCATAAGTGTGGAGTAGTCCAATATGTTTTGTTCATTGTTTTGTCAGTAGTCATATCATTAGAGAGAGTTTACCTCCAGAGCAGCCAGCATCTAGGAACTAGAAACCCCAATTCCACAGTAGTGATAGACAAGCTTTGGACAAAGGTTTTTTAATTTCAAATGTGGTAAACATCCCATTTCACCATTTCACCGTGGTACACATGCTAGCTGGCTTGACTGTGCATTATAGCCAGGAAGAACAGATGGCTGGTAGCTCTACATTGGCACCCTTGGAATGATTGCTGTTGTCCCTTCTTTCCTATTGGCTTTATAACAGACCTAGAAGACATAAGATATTGCTGTAGATGGGATATTACTAAAGGGAGAGCCAGAAAGTATAGATCAGTCAAAACTAGATTAGAAAAGTTTTGCTATTTATATGAGTGAATGCTTTTAAAGAATGGAAAAGTTCCATTAAACACTTGCTATATCTCCTTTCAAATTCTATCTATAAACCTCTTGTTCATTTTCTTAACTATGAATTACAAATGGTAGCACATGAATGTGAAAAGAGCTCCTACCATCTGTTAATTCATGGCTTTGCTAAGAGCTAATGTTAAAAGATAATAGTTAAGTGAATCTCCTTTTAAGATATGAAGCCAAATCCATACAAAGAATTCCCATTTATGCCACTTGAAATTAAATATATAAACATTTGTTTATATATAATTCATTTCCTTACCTATGAATTACAAATGGTAGCACATTAATGTGAGAAGAGATCCCACCATCTGTTAATTCACGGCCTTGCTAAGAGACAAATTTAAAGATAATAGTTAAATGAATCGCCTTTTCCAATATGAAGCCAAATCTATACAAAGAATTCCTAATTTATGCCACTAGAATTTAAATATAGAAAACTTTATGGATAAAGTTACTTTAATTTACAATGTTATTTTAGGTTATCTCTATCCACTTCAAATTTCGGTCTTCTGATGGGAATATCTTTATGGACATCATCTTTTCTAGAAGATTTTATAATAACAAATAATTTTAGAAATATAATGGATTATGCCATGTTATTTTAAGAAAGGTTACAGGTGAAATCATCTGAGAAACAGTGCTTCTTGTATGAAGGGATATAATAGGGAGGAAATTAGAGAAAACACAAAAACATAGACAATTGCAATAATAAAAATAACTATGGTAATAAAAGATTACTAACTCAGGTACCATTTTTGTACTAAATTATCAGCATTGAAGCATATATCTTGGTTCACAGTCTTTCTCTCATCTTTAACTCTTGTCCTCACACTAGGGAACTTCAATATACTTCAAACAATTCTTCAAACATTCTGACATTGAAATTCCTCATCCTCCTTATTCCTTGTCACCTTTTCCTTCACTCACCTCATGGCTTAGGAAGTGTCTCTTGCAGGGATTCTTAATAGGGGGACCACTGTCGTAGGAATTCATTAAGAAATTGAAAGAAGAACTTATATGGTGAAAAAAAAATAGATCTTCACATTCTCTGACAAAAGGATTTGATATTAATGGAATTGTTGTTCTCTAATTGTTCACTGATGTTAGAAAGTATCCATGACAAATTAACAGGAAAGGCTGATCTTAGCTCTGGTTCCTAAACTCCCGGTTTTGCAGGAAATAGCCATTGACTAGTAACAAAATCGAGTGTCAGTCTTGCAGTTGTTTGTGTGTGTATTCATTTAGAAAGTAGCTACAGGACATATTACTTTTTATAATCCCAGAGGTGAATAGTGTGAGGTTTGGGATCAGGGGAACCAGATCTGATAGAAATGACCTTCCTTCACTATAGGTCATCTGGCAAGGATGAACCTTTCAAAAGAATCTTCTTATTCCTTCTCAGTTTATTGACACACTATGATCTTCAGAAATTCTGCTTTTCCCAAAAAAGGAAAAGCATGAGCAATCTTCTCCAAGAAGATTACTATCTGTAACTTCCAATATTGCTTCTGTCAGAAAATAAGGTGCAAGGTTGTAGAGGGTCACCAATAGTGGGGAACCCTGTACAAAGTCCCTGTCCCCAAAGACCCTTTGGTCCAGCAAAACTCTGCTGACGTGTCTGGTTTAGCTCGCCATCCCCTTGGGGGCATCTCAACCTTCCTGAGAAGTTGGGGTTATTACAACCTGGGTTGTAATTAAAGCAGTGTGATACTAAGTGTCAAGGAGACATCTGCACACACTAGCAAGTTGTTTATTTGGTCCTGCATGCTCAGTCTCCTATAGTTAGAGCCTGCACAGTCAGGTATACTTATATAAGTGTAATTAAGTTGATAAGGCTGAGAAAATTTTAACTAAAACATTCTCTAGTTTGACCATCTTCGAGAGTTCCATTCCTTTATTCCTCACCCATTATCAGGATCTACTTGGTAACAAAATCCTGCAGGAAGCAAGTCTGGACATTTGGCGTGCAATGCAGGATCCTGGAAAGCAGGGCACAGAGCAGCTGAATTGACATGATCAGTTGAACACTTTAAATCACTTTTAGAAATTGATAGGAGATATCCAATGGATGCATCCAATGTTAGACTCTAACTACTTATATATTACAAATTTTGTATGATATCTTAAGGAGAAACACTGCTTTAGACTTACCCCACCAACAGCTTACAAAAGAAGACCAAGAGACTCTGAAAGAGGTTGAACTCACTTTAACCAATGCTGTTTGAAAGAGTCACTCAAAAATCCTTGGAAATATCAGTTTTTGCTACAAAAGAGACACCTACAGCAGTCCTTCGTCAAGGAGACAGTGTAATTTAGTGGGTGACACTCCCAGCACAACCAGACCAAAGCCTTATTATTTACACAGTGCTTGTGTTTAGAATTTTATTAAAAGCCATTAAGTGAGCAATACAATTATCTGGAATAGGACCTAACAAGATATGCACATCTTTTATACCAATGTACAAATTAATATATGCTGTAAAACCATCCCAGAGTGGCAAATTTTAAAGGCCACAGCTCCAAATTTTGAGCATGGGTTTCCCTTAAAGATAGCCCAGCTTAATAGTGGCCTTGGGTTTTTGAAGAACATGTTTCTAAGATCCCTCTTAAAAAACTGATCATTTGGGGCAGCTAGGTGGCACAGTGGATAGAGTACCAGCCCTGAAGTCCCAGGAGGACCTGAGTTCAAATATGGTCTCAGATACTTAACACAGCCTAGTTGTGTGACCCTGGGTAAGTCACTTAACCTCAATTGCCTCAGCACAAAAAAAAAAAAAAAAAAAAGGATTGACCATTTTTACAGATTCATCCAAACATAACATTTGTGCTGCATATTCTCCTGACAACTAAAAAAAGTGGTCACAACTTCCTTTCAATCCATTCAGCAGAATGAGTTGTATGCAATAAGGCTAGGCTCTTACTTATTAAACAGGAGTTGTAAATATAATATCCGATTCAATTTATATATTAGTTGTGGTACAAAGAATTGCCACAGCCCAAATACAACTTGTAGCCTCTAACATATTTCAGCTTTTTAAGGAACTTCAGGAGCAAGTGAGAAACTGCCTAGTTAAGTACTACCTCTTCCCTGTCCACTCTCATACTGGTCTTCCAGGACCTATTTTTTATGGAAACTCAAAGTCAGATTGCCTTCCCACCATGTTAACCAACACTCCCCTATCTCAGGTTGCCCAAGAATCTGATTCTAAATATTATGAGGCTGTTTGAGCTTTATATCTGAAGTTTGAGATAACAAAAGAGGAAGCTAGGAGCAAAATAAAAGCCTGTAAAGCTTGCTTCCCTTACCATGCTCTTATACTCCCTCCAAGGAAGGATCATCGTGGTTTGAGGCCTAATGAAATTTGGCAGATGGATATGACCTATTATAAATCTTCTAGTATTCTATCTTTTATCCATGTTGTCATGGACACCTTCTCAGGATTTACTTTTGTTATGCTAGAAGCAAAAGAGGGAGGTCCTAGTGGTCACTGAATTCCTTACACAGGGCTTTGTAGTCATGAGCTTGCCACAAGATATAAAAGCAGATAATGGACCAGCATATACTTCTAAACATTTGAAACAGTTTTGTGCCCCACAACAGATCTCACACACCACTGGTATACCCTTTGATTCTCAAGGACAGGCAAGTGTAGAGAGGAGGAACAAATTTCAAGATGTTTCTTCAAAAGCAAAAGAGAGGGAGTCACAGGTAACCCTTTATAATGCCACAGGTAACCTGGAGAACTTCTAAATTTAACAATTTATATTATTAACTTTTTGATTTTTGATAAAGATACACTGGTATCAGCAGACAGGTTTCATCACCCACTGGGTACGATCAACTCCAGTATCTTTAGATAATACCCAGGTTATGTGGAGAGATCCGGAAAGCAATGAATGGAAGGGACCAGATAGGTTAACTACTTGGCACAGAGAATTTGCTTTTGTCTATACAGATGGAGAAGGAATCCGATGGGTGCCAGTGTGCCATATCTGCCTTGTTCATCATAAAGAAATGGAAAAAAGAGAAGACCCTGAAAATGAAGAAGACCCAAGAAACATCAGGTGGTTCCCTCTCTACGTTTCCCATTGAAAGAGCATGATTGTTAGTTCTATGTGTATGACGATTGACTAACGAACATTACCATGAGCATAAAAAATAATTGCTAATGAGACTGAAGCAGGACTTCAAAATCCACAAAATCGTTGAATTCCCTGACACATGAAGTGATGGTCAATAGGTTGGCTATGAACTATCTCTTAGCTGTGGAAGGAAGTGTATTTGTGGTTGTGAATTAATAGTTATTTTCTATACTTTGCTTAAGAAACTCATGGAAGTTGGCTATATCTTTTCCATTCATATTGCTTGTTGCATTACTATTTGCCCCTGTTCTTCCCCCTATCCTGAAACTTATTTTATGAATTTAACCATTGACGTATAACTGTTTCAATTAAAACAAAAAGTGGGAGATGTAGAGGGCCACAGATAGTGGGGAATGCTGCATGTGGTATAAGAGCATGTGGTCCAATAAAAGGAACTCTTCTGGTGTGTCTGCTTTGGCTCCCCATCATCCCTAAGGGCATCTCAGCTTTCCTGAAACATCAGGGAGCATAACAACCTGTGTTGTAATTAAAGCAGAGTTATACTAACATGGCAAGGAGACATCTATACACTATAGCAAGTTGTTTGTGTTCCTGCATGCACAATATCCTATAATTAGCACATGTATAGTGAGCTATAGTTATGTAAGTGTAATAGGATATTTAGGGCTGAGAAAAATTTGAATAAACAGATTCCAGTTTGGCCACATTCATGAGTTCATCCCCTTCTCTCCTCACCCATGATCAGGATTCGGGCTGGTACAAAAAATCCTCCAGTGAGCTGGTCTGGATTGTGAAATTTAATTTAAATTGGTAATTTCAAGAGAGTTGGCAAACTTTTGATCTCATGCCATTTTATGAGGCAAAAGTACACAGAGATCAAAATATCAGGCAGGAAATCAATTTCAGCATTGGGGGATGAAACTTTCCAGCTGATTGATGAAGATATTTGTTGAAATAAAAAATAATGACAAGAAAAAAAATTTTAAAAATCTTTCAAGAAAAACTTGAAGATAGGATAAAATATTAATAATAAAATATGTTAAGGAAGAATATACTTAAATATAATATTTGAAGGCAAAGTGACTTTCCGAGACTGTGATTGCTTAAAATAATAGAAGAAATATATCCTCAATAAGTATTAAAAAGTGAGGGCATTTAAACTTATCATTGCCACACTTTTTTTTTGTTAAAAAGTAAATAAAACAAAAAACAACAACAAAAACCTCATAAGGTTTTAGTAAGACTATTTTAGTTTTATTCATGTTATTCCTTATTGCTTATATACACACATAAATGAAAACTAAGCAATTCCTTTTTCAAATGTGGAATAATTAGTAGCAACTATCTAAAGACGTTCTTTGTTGTTCATTCCTTATTCTCAATTATGACAAGGTGATGCCATGAGTTGGTAAGTCGATTAGATTTAAGTGAAGCAGAGATGCACCAAATTATCAGTCTCATTCTCTCCTTCAGAGTCATCTGAGTTCAATGGCAAGACATATATCAAAATGACTGGCAATGGTCCAGCTTAAAGAATGAATATTTTAACTGACAAGCCAATTTGTGAAAAGTATATTTCAATAAATTAAGGTTTGTTTTTGGAATTCCGAGAAAGAGCCAAATGAAAGACAAAAAAAAAGTTAGAGAAAGACTCATCAAAAAGTAGATAACTTTGGAAGAAATGGTAATGTGTCTTTTTCTTTAAAGTATTCTGACCGGAAAATCTATAAGATTTCTATCATTGCACAAAAAAATAGACATGTCCATGTTTTACCTAGAGAACAAAATCAAAATTAATTGAATGGGGAAATCCTAGTTCGGAGCTACAATGGAATCATAACTTAATTAAAATAAAATTCTCATGGTGTCCTTCAAGTGACACTCTAAAGAAGTATCAGAAGAGAAGAGTTGGAAATTAATTAAACAGCAAATTAAATTGCCCACATATGCCAATCAGCTGCAAGTTAGATTAAATAAAATTACAAATCACTGATTTTGCTTATTATAGATAAAACAGGCAGTCTAATATTCTTATTGCTTTTGAAAGGTTTTTCAATTTTGTTTGTTGTGTTTCTTACATACTATTTCCTCCAATTTCTTTATCAAATCATGTGGAAAGAGCATCCCACAAAACTGAAATTGATTTTCTGATATTTTGAATTACACATACTTTTTCTCCACAACATGGCATGAGACCAAATGTTTGACAACACTTTAAATCATGCAGGATTCCCCTCTCTGAGACAGAACCAATCACTGAAGTTATAGAAGTTTTTTCTGTCTTTGTTTTGTTTTTTATAAGGATAAACCTTTCTCATAGAGAAAGCTTCCCCAAAGCAGAATGCATTTCCTTATGAGGTTCTAACTTATATTCTTCTCTAGAACTCTTCTAGTACAAAGTCAATTGTGATATCATTTATCCAACTTGTGATATTTTTTTCCATTTTCTTAAATATATGACTTATAAAGAAGTCTTCTTAACAAAGAGTAAATCTCTATGTTTCTGCTCTGCAAAACAAATTCCGACTTTTAGTATAGTCCTTTAGGGGCTCCAGTTCTGACACTAGACAATTCCATATATAGTTGTAGCTGAACCCTTCTATATGGCTCCATTTCATGGTTCCTTTTATCTGGATTACTCCCATTAATGTTTGGCTACACAACTTCTGTTAATGTCTATGATCTAGCTTAAGTCTCATTTCCTCCATAAATACCCTACTTCCACACCTCCCTTAGGATTTCTAATCCTAGTGATAATTCAATCATATAAAATCTAGTCAGTGACACTAATTTTGTCACTTATACATGTTGGATATTTATTAACTGATTTCTTAAGACTTTACCTTTGTCTCAAAACATTATAAACTGCTTGAGGATAGGTATCATATCTTTCTTTTGTTTTTCTTAAAGCACTTAATACTTAATTGTACTCTTCAGTAATGTAAACAGCAATCATAATTTACAGAGTGATTTCCCAATAGAAGGACATTAGCAATTGACTGGATTATTATAGGTCAAGGAAAGCAGCAGTAGATAGAGATCTAGGTTCAGAATTGGGAAAAGCCTGAGTTCAAATCCAGCTTTGGGTTCTGTGACCCTGGACAATTGCTTAATCCTAATTTTCCTTTACTTTCCTCAACTGCCAGAGATGAAGGCTGGAGAATGAAATGGCAAATCACTCATGTGTCTTTACCAAGAAAACTTCAGTGGGGTCATAAGCAGACTAAAAGGACTTAAACAGAAATAGTATAAGTTTCTTGTAGAACTCTGCCCTTGAACTATGTTTTAAAGAAAACTAGGGATTCTGTGAGGTCAGCAGGATAAGCAAGAAACTTTCAAATTTAACTCTTTCCTGGAGCTATTTCTGCAATTCCCACTTTCATTGATAAATTGCCTAGGTCCTTGAGGGCAGATTATTACTATTCTCAATTTTAAGAAAATGAATGATTGCACTTTCATGGATTCATAATAGTCTCTATCTATAACATATTAGCTAGAATGTTTGTAGATGGCTAAATCTGGACTCTCAACTAAACCATTTGAAAACTTAAACAATTGACAAGCATTTTTTAACTATAGAATAGATAGTAAATGACCTTTCAGGGAAAGGTATCAACACCTGGAGGGCCTAGGAAAGGCCATCCAATTATCGTTCCCTCTAGAATTATCAAACAAACAACAACATAAAGAAACGAAATAAAAAACCTAAAGGATCACAGACAATTTCAACTCTTACTAAACTCAAATGAATTGTACCAATTAACAGTGGTGACATCACTTAAGGTTATGTGTCTGTCAAATTTGAATGATACGGAATGAACACGGCCAGGTATCCATGCAGACACCAAATAGGAAAGAAATATATCTGATGTAACACTGTCTTGTTACAGAAAAGTTGAGTTTGTAGTGAAGACAAAGGTACAGGAATTAGCCTTGGAAAGAAAGAAACACAGCATCTCCCATCTCAAGAATCTCTATTAGCTGTCTGTTGCTCATTAAACTCCACTTGACATTTAAAGCCTTTTACTACTGAGTTATACCTTATTTTTTCAGATTTCCATTCTACATTATAGTCAAAGTGCTACCCTTCATATTATCCATATTTTCCAATCCATATATTCACATAAACATATCTTTTTAACATATAATCCTCCTTGTGATACCTTTTGAATTATGTATTATATGCAGAAATGTAGTATAAAGAATAGAACACTGGATTTTGAGTTAGAAAGCTCTGAGTTTAATAAATCCAGACTGATACATACTAACTGTGTGGCTCTGGGCAAAGTCTTTAATCCCTGCTTCCCTCAGTTTCCTCTTCTATAAAATGAACTGGAGAATGAAATTGAACTCTATTCCAATATCTTTGCCAAGCAAAGTCCTATAGGGTCACAAAGAGTTGGATATGACTGAAACAACAAAATAACAACAAAGTAATGCTTTCCAAGATTTCTTTAGCCATTCATTTAATATTTTTAAGTGGCTAAATATATACAAAAGCATTACACTAAAGCAGGAACTAAGAGCAATTTCAATAATTTTAACACCATTTGCAAGCCATAAAAGTTAGTGACTTAAAGAACTAAAGCATTAGGAGGTTATTGTTGCCATGATTGCCTCAGCAGGGGGCAGACCAAATGATATCATGAGCCTCATAGGGCCTGTGAGTCACATGTTCTCTATTCCTACATAGAAAGACAAAAATCAAAATAAGTTCTGACCTCAGGAAGCTTATATTCTATTCTTGATAAGCAACAGGCATATATAAACATTCTTATAACATATAATCAAAATCACCATATTTTCTCAGGGTCACTTATAAACTAGATGTGACATATGATGTTAAAAAATAGGCTTTCTGACCATAAAGGTTGGGTCCAAATGCATCACATAAAATTTCACCTGAATGAAGTGGTAATAGTTATTTATCACATTCTGAAAGCATGCACCAGTAAGACAGCAAACCTTTCTATAATTATAAATAACTGAGATCACAGATAAGATCACAAGAAGCTGTAAGATTGAGAGCTCAGATGGTATTGAAGATGGTGGAGAGCAGACAAGTATCTGTGTGATCTCTCTTGAGCTTCCCTCAAATTAACAGCAGATTAAGCCTGTGAATTGGAATTGGACTGATAGAACTCACAAATATTTGGAGTACACCAAATTTCTGGAAGAAGATACTTTGGAAGAACTTCAGAAAAGGTCTATTTCAATCGGGGCAGGGAAAGAGGTTGCCGAGCCCAGATCATAGCAGAGGAAGCCTGGGTCAGAGAGCCAAGACATTGCATCCATGCACCTGGGGATCTACTGTGAGACTGTAAGGCTACTCTGTACAGTTGCAAGCTGGTGGTTCAGCAGATTTGCAGCAAGACACCCAAAAGCAAATACAAAAGTCAAATTGTGAACCATTGAATTTCAGAAGAACACAGGACTTGTTCACACTTACCCAGCCCTGGAAGTCAATCAGCAGAGCTGCTCCAGGGCAGACTAAAGCAGCTATTGCCCTTTTTCCCCTAAGAGCAGACTTCAACCTTAAAAATAAAAATGATCAAAAAAGCAAAAACAGCTCTGACCATATACAGCTTTTATGAAGAAAAAAAGAACAGACCTCAAACAATGCTTTTGCTTTTCCTAAAGGAAAACCAACACCAGATGAAGCCTTAAAAGGTGATATGTGTTGTTCCTCATTTCACCAAGTTCTCTTGGAAGAATTTAAAGAGTATCTTAAAAGAGAGTTAGAAGAAATACGGGAAAAGGAAATGAGATCTTTGGAAGAGAGTATGGAAAAAAAAAACAGAAATTACTTGAAAAGAACTCTTAAAAAAATAGACTTGATGAAATGGGAAAAGCATATAACTTCTTGCAAAATAGATAAGAAAAAGAAACAATTCACTGAAAAATAAAATCTGGGAAATGGAGGGAAAAAATTCAATGAACAAAACATTCCATATAAAAGTTCAATCAGCCAAATGCAAAAGGAGATAAAAAAGCTAACTAAAGCAAGTAATTAACGAAAAATTAGAATTGAACAAATGGAAGTGAATGAAGCAATGAGACTTCAAGAAACAGTCAAACAAAACACCAAAAATGAAAAAAAAAAAAGAAGAAGAAGAAGAAGAAGAAGAAAATGTAAAGCACCTCATTGGAAATACAACTGACCTGAAAAATAAATCTAGGAGAGACAATCTAAGAATTATTGGACTTACTGAAAACCATGATTGGGAAAAAAAAAGTTTTTTACATCATCTTTCATCATCAAGGAAAACTGACCAAATATCCTAGAACCAGAGAGTAAAATAGACATTGAAAGAATCCTCCTGAAAGAGATTCCAAAATGAAAACTCTAAGGAAGAATATAGCTAAATTTCAGAATTATAAAATCAAGACAAAAATATTGCAAGAAGTCAAAAGGACATATTTGAAATATCCAGAGACCACAATCAAGAGTATCCAGGACCTAGCAGCTTCCATTTTAAAAGATTGAAGGGCATGAAATCTGGTATCCCAAAAGACAAAGGAACTTGAATTATATCAAAGAATTAATTATCCAGCAAAATTGAACATCATCTTAAAGGAAAAAGATGTGTACATTCAATAAAACAGGTCAATTTCATCTTTTTTTCTGATGACAAGACCAGAGCTAAATAAGAAATATATCTTCAAATGCAGAAGTCAAAAGAAGCATAAAAAGGTAAAAAGGAAAGAAATAATAACTTTCTTATAAAAGTTTAAAAGCTTATATTCCTATATAAGAAGATAATATGTTTAATTCTTGAGATCTTTATCTCTATTATGGGTATACTTAGAGGGTGCAGGTATAATTCAATTTTATTGTGATGATTTAAAAATAAATTAGAGGAGGAATAGTTATTCTATTGGAAGAAGAGGAGCATGGATTTAAATTGGAGTAAATTACATCTCATGAGGAAGCAAAAAAAAGAAGCATTGCAATTAAGGGAAAGAGGGGAAGGGGATGAGCTTTGTGCAAATCTGACTCTCATCAGATTTGGCTCAAAGAGAGAATATCAGACATATTTAGCTTCACAGAAAAGCTTGTTTCATCCTATGTGGAAGTAGGAGCCTAATTGAAGAAAGAACAGAAGTAGAAGGGAAAAGTATAAAAAGGGGTGTTGCAAAAGGGGAACATTGTTTGAGGGAGGGGGTGATCAGTGACAAAATACTGAGCAGGAGGGAAAGGGGAAAAGGGAAAAGAAAAATATAATTGGGGATAAACAAGATAGCAGGAAATGCAGGGATAGTAATTTTATCAGTGAATGTGAATAGGATGAACTCTCCCATAAAATGGAAGTAGATAGAAGACTGTATTAAAATCCAGAATCCTACAAGTTGTTGTTTACATGAAATTCATTTAAAGCAGAGTGATACATTTATATTAACAGGAAAAGGCTGGAGCAGAAACTATTATACTTCAGCTAAGGTTAAAAAAAAATCAGGTGTAGTAATCCTGATCTCAGATCAAGCAAAAGAAAAAATAGAACTAATATAAGTAATAAGGAAGGAAATTACATTCTGCTTAAAGGTAACACAGATAACGAAGTAATATCAATACTAAACCTATATGCACCAAGAGGTATCACATCCATATTTCTGGAGGAGAAGTTAAGAGAGCTGCAAGAATTAAATAGAAAAACTATACTAGTAGGGGGTCTCAAACTTGCCCTCAGAACTAGATAAATTGAACCACAAAATAGATAAGAAAGAAGTTGGGGAGGTAAATAGAATCCTAGAAAACTTAGGGATGATAGACTTTTGGAGAAAATTGAATGGAGACAGAAGGGAGTATATCTTTTTCTAAATAGTATATGAAAGCTATACAAAAATTGACTATATATTAGGGCATAAAAATGTCAAAATCAAATTCAGAAAGGCAGAAATAGTAAATGAATTTTATTCAAATCATAATGCAATAAAATTACATGTAATAAAAGATCAGAAGAAAATAGACAAAACAATTAATAAACTATCCCAAGTAACCTAATCCTAAAAAAATGAGTGGGTGAAACAACAAAGCATAGACACAATCAGTAATTCCATCTAAGAGAATGCCAACCATGAGACAATATACCAGAATTGGTGCTATGCAGCCAAAGCAGTTATTAGAGGAAATTTTTTATCTCTAGATGCTGATTTGCACAAAATGGTGAAAGCAACGATGAATGAATTGGGCTTGTAACTAAAAAACTAGAAAAAAAACAAATTAAAACCTCCCAATTAAATACCAAATTTCAAATTCTCAAAATAAAAGGGGAGATCAATAAAATTGAAAGTAAGAAAACTATTGAATTACTAAATAAAACTGAGTTGGTTGTATTAAAAAAAAACTAAATAGGTAAATCATTAATTTGATTAGAAAAAATATTGAAGAAAATCAAATTGTTAATGTCAAAAACAAAAAGGGAGAACTTTGCAGCAGTGAAGGGTAAACTAGAGGAATAATTAGAAGTTATCTTGCCCTACTATATGTCAATATATGTGATAATCTAAGTGAAATGGAGAAATATCTACAAAATCATAGATTGCCCAGATTAACAGAAGAGGAAAATAAATTACTTAAATAATCCCATTTTAGAAAAATAAATATAATAAGTTATTAATCATCTCCCTAAGGAAAAATCTTCAGGGGAAGATGGATTGATTTTTGAATTCTACCGAACATTTAAACAATAATTAATTCCAATACTATGCAAACTATTTGAATAAAATAGGGAAAGAAGTTCTACCAAATTCCTTTTAAGATACAGATGTGATGCTGATACCTAAATCAAATAGGGTGAAAATAGAAAATTATAGACTAATTTACATAATGACTATTGATGCAAAAATTTTCATTAAAGTATTACCACAGAGATTTCAAAAAGTCATCTCCAGGATAATACACTATGACCAAGCCTGATTTAGAAATGCGGAAATGCAGGGCTGGTTCAATATTAGGAAAACAATTAGCATTTATTGCTAATTTTGCTAATATTAATGATATCATTTTTCTGTTATTGCTAAGTATTGCTAATTAATATTGCTAATATTATTGACTACATCAATAACCAAACTAACAAAATCATATGATTATCTCAACAGATGAAAAAAAAAAGCATTCAATAAAATCCAACACCATTCCTATTAAAAACACTAGTGAGTATAGGAATAAATGGAGTTTTCCTTAAAATGATCAGTAGCATCTATTTAAAACCATCACCAGGTATTATATGTAGTGGGAACAAACTAGAACCACTCCCAATAAGTTCAGGGGTAAAACAAGGTTGCCCACTATCACCATTACTATTCAATATTTTATTAGAAATGTTTGCTTTGGCAATAAAAGAAGAAAAAGATACTAAAGGAATTAGAATAGGTAATAAGGAAACCAAATTATCACTCTTTGCATTATATCATGATATACTTAGAGAATCAAAGAAAAAAAAAACTGCTAGAAACAACTCCTAACTTTAATAAAGTTACAATATACAAAATAAGTCCACATAAATCATCAACATTTTTACATATTGTCAACAAAGTCCAACAGCAAGAGATACACAGAGAAATTCCATTTAAAATAATTGTTGATAATATAAAATATTTCAGAGTCTACCTGCCAAAGCAAAGCCAGGAATTATATAAACACAACTACAAAACACTTTCCACACAAATAAAGTCAGATCTAATCAATTGAAAAAAAAATTGCAAGTACTCATAGATAGGCCAAGTTAATATAACAAAAATGACAATACTACCCAAATTACTCTCCTTATTCAGTACCCTACCAATCAAATAATTTCCAACACAATTGTTTTACAGATCTAGAAAAAATAACAAAGTTCATCTGGAACAAGAAAAGATCAAGAATTTCAATAGGATTAATGAAAAAAAAAGTGTAAATAAAGGTGGTCTAGCTGTACCAGATCTAAAACTATATTACAAAGCAAATGTCATCAAAACCATTTGGTAGTGGCTAAGAAATAGAATAGTTGATCAGTGGAATAGGTTAGATTCTCAGGACAAAATAGTCAATGATTTTGTAATCTAGCATTTGACAAACCTCAAAACCCCAGATTTGGTGATAAAAACTCACTATTTGACAGAAACTGCTGGGAAAATTGAAAACTACTATGGCAGAAACTAGGCATTGACCCATACCTAACACCCTGTACCAAGATAAAGTTGAAATGGGTTCATGATTTAGATATAAAAGGTGATATTATAAGCAAATTAGCAGAGCAAAGTACAGTTTACTTCTCAAATCTGTGGAGAAGTGTCAGGGTCTGAGATTTTGGGACCCCAGTAAAAAAAGTTTGTCCTTGAATTGAGGATCAAAGAGTGTGGTTTGTGATTCCCTTGAGAAACATGAGACCCCAAGATTTAGTCTGAGAAAGGCTTGCTTCCAGGCAGAGCTCTGTTGCTGAAAGGAACCACACCCTCAAATTGAATACCTCCTTTCAATACAAATTTAATTACTGATGATTGGGTGTAGGAATATGGACAAATGGCTTGATCACAGAGTGGGAAAGGAAAGTAGGCAAGGAAGAGGGGTCAGGTGATGAGATGAGGCTAGGAGAAGAAGAAGATATAAGCAAGGCTGGTGGTAAGGGAGAGATGGCACAGCAATGGAAACAATGGAGGCGATGAACCCTGAATAAAGAACTGCCATAATCTATCTCTGGCTCCTCATGACACTCCTTTGAATAGACATGCTGAGCCTGGCTGGAATGCACACCAAAGCTCTTAACAAAGAGGTGAGACTCTTAACATAGAGATAAGACCCAATGCCCTGAAGTACAATACCTAACAGAGAAGGAAGGAATTTGTGGCCAAAGAACTGGAAATCATTATTGATCACAAAATAGATAATTTGGATTAGATTAAGTTAAAGTTTTTGTACAAATAAAACTAATGCAAACAAAATTAGAAGGGAAGCAATAAACTGGGAAAACATTTTTACATT
The DNA here is from genome assembly GCA_023553655.1 of Myrmecobius fasciatus. Classification (NCBI taxonomy): domain Eukaryota; kingdom Metazoa; phylum Chordata; class Mammalia; order Dasyuromorphia; family Myrmecobiidae; genus Myrmecobius; species Myrmecobius fasciatus. The sequence goes on along the minus strand of JAJPUD010007167.1, from coordinate 44,056 downwards.
CAAATGTTCTGATAAAAGTCACATTTCTAAAATATAGAGAGAATTGACTCAAATTTATAAGAATTCAAGTCTCCAATTGATAAATGGTCAAAGGAGATGAACAATTTTCAGATAAAGAAATTAAAACCTTTTCTAGTCATAGGAAAAGGTGCTCTAAATCACTATTGATCAGAGAAATGCAAATCAAGACAATTCTGTGGTTCTACTACTGAGAGGTGTATACCTCTCAGATTGGCTAAACTGACAGGGAAAGATCATGACCAATGTAGAGGGGAATGAGGGAAAACTGGGAAATTAATACATTGTTGGGGGAGTTGTGAAGTGATCCAACCAGTCTGGGGAGCAATTTGGAACTATGCCTAAAGGGCTATCAAACTGTGCATACCCTTTGAATCAGCAGTATTTCTACTGTACTTACATCCCAAACAGGTTTCAAGGAAGGAAAAGGATATGATTCAGACCAGTTCCAATGGTTTTGTGATGAAGAGAACCATCTGCACCCAGAGAAAGAACTGTGGGGCCTAAGTATGGATCACAACATAGTATTTTTACCTTTTCATTGTTATTTGCTTACATTTTGTTTTCATTCCTATTTTTTTCCTTTTTAATCGAATTTTCTTGTGCAGCCTGATAGTTGTTGAAATGTATATAGAAAAAGTGCACATATTTAACATATTGGATTACTTTTTGTCTAGGTAAGGGAAGAAGAGAGGGAGAGCATTTATTTGGGGGTTTTAATTTTATTTTTGTTTTTTGTTTTAGCTTTTTTAGTTGCATGTCCAATTCATTTATCTTCTCTTTCTCTGTCATATTTAAATAAGCATCCAGAGAGATAAAATGTTTCCAAAGAACACTAGCAAAATGTAGCTTCCTTATCTTTTAATGAGATCTATTTTTTGCTTTTGCTTGATCTGAGATCAAGATCACTAGCCCAGTTTTTTGTTTGTTTGTTTGTTTTGTTTGTTTGGTTTTTTTTTTTTATAGATTCTGCTCCAGCCTTTTACATTACTCTATATGTATCAAAATGCTTTAAATGTGCTTTTTGTAAACAACATATTGTAGTGTTCTGTGTTTTAATCCAGTTTGCTATCTCCTTCCATTGTATGGGAGAATTAATCCCATTCACATTTGCAGTTAAAATTACTATACTATTTGCCATTCTATTTCCCCCAAGACATTCTTATCACTCTCCTTTTCCCCTTTCCCTCTTCACCAGTGCTTTGCTTGTGATCATCCCTTCTTTCAATCTATCTTCCCTTTTTTCAGTCCCTTTCCTTTCTTATCCCCTTTCCCTTCTATTCCTATTCTTTCTTCTATCAGCTTCCCCCTTTCTTTTCCATTTTCTCCTTTATAGTGTTTCTATATGGTGAGATAACTTTCTATATCAAACTAAATAGGTCTCATAAAGAGAATAAGTCTATTCTCTTTATGAGCTAAATAAAATGAGATTAAGGTTCCCACAATGCTCATTCCCCTCCGTACTTTCCCCCAATTTTTTGCTTCTTCATCTGATGTATTTTACTCCATTTTACATTCTCTTTCCTTTTCTTCCAGTATAATCCCTTTTTAAACTTGAGTTTCTTATAATCACAATAAAATTATGCCTCTACCCTGTAAGTATACTCTTAACAAAGATACAGTTCTCAAGAGTTAAACATATCTTCTTCTCATATAGGATGCAAACATTTTAACCTTTAAAAAAAGATTTTTTCTACCCTTTATACCTTTTTATGTTTCTTGACTTCTATATCTGAAGATCACATTTTCTTTTCAGCTCTGATCTTTTCATCAAAAATAATGGAAAACCCTCTATTTCATTGAACTTTCATCTTTTCTCCTGAAAGATATTGCTTAGTTTTACTGTATAATTGTTTCTTGGCTGTAGTTGAAGCTCCTTTGCCCCTCTGGGTATCATACTCCAGGCCCTTTGATAATTTAAAGTGCAAACTGCTAGGTCCTGGGTAATTCTGTTGTGGCTCCTTGACATTTGAGTTCATATTGGCTGCTTGCAGTATTTTCTTCTTGATTTGATAATCCTCAAATTTAGATACAATATTCCTTGGAGTTTTCATTTGGGGGTCTCTTTCAGGAGGTGATATTTTTGTTTTTAATAATTAGGTTTTATAATGGACATTTGAAATAGCAATCTTATATAATCTGTTCTGTGAAAGTGATGACTGATTGCCAAGGAAATAATAACCATTTTAAAATAATTTTCAAAATAATCCATGATTCCAATGCGATCTTTATGTGGTATGGATTAATACACAACATCTTTGCGATTATGTATTTATATAATAATCTATCACAACTCTAATAGAGTCATTATAGACTACCAACAGAATAAAATAAGTTTATGGAATCTATAATTTGATATTTGCAGACATTTATCAACTGTCATAAATATAGATAAAATATTTTCCAATCATTCCTCTTTTTTGTCTTTTTGAGTTGCAGTGTTTACAAAATTCCATATTCAATTTTAATATTCTTCTTATACTATACCCATGATATAGAAACATTATTCTCTATGTGATACGGGAAAAAAGAAATCAAATACTACAATGCAGAAGAGAATAAAGTGCTGTTCAGAATTCAAAACCTTAATTTCCACTTCCAAATCAATATATGTGTCTTTGAGAAAGTGACCACTCAATTTCTTCATTTGTATAAAGTAAGAATTTGATTATATTGCATCTAAAGTTGTTTTTTCTCCTAATCTAATAGTGTGTATTTCTATACTATGAAGTACAAGGGCATAGTGAGAAGAATACTAGACCAAAAGTCAGGAAGATAGGGGTTTAAAGCTCAAATTGATTATATGACATGTACAGGTCATGTCACCTCTCCAAGACTCAGAGAAATCTAAGACTTTAAGTTATAGATAAGCGGCAATTGGTGAAAGAATTTGGGTTAAAAATGTACAAATATTAATTGAGTTTACTATATGTCAGGTGATATGTCTAGCACTGAAATTAAAAAGAAACCTGAAAAAAGAGTGAAGGTGGAGTATCTGAATAGAAACATGGAAGAATGAATCTAGAGTATGGAGTAGATATGGAGAGGAATAAAAAAAAAATCCTGAATAAGGTGTTTTCCCCAAAATCAAGTCTTTTGGAAAAATCAGTTAATGTAAAGTGACTGGAGAAGAGAGCCTTAGAAGTGGAGAGAATTTCCAATTTGAGAAATCTGAGTGAATTTAAGTTCCAGGATAAGGAGGCTTCTGTGGCATGATAAAGAAACTCCAGAAAGTCATTAGTGGAGACTGTCAAATGAACCAAATCCTGGATTGGTTTGTGTGTGTGTGTGTGTGTGTGTGTGTGTGTGTGTGTGTATTTTGACTAAAAAGGTAAATTTATTCAAGTTGAATCAAAACTTTAGATTATCCCACTTAAATGCTCTTAAATTTACTGTGTTGAAAACTGATATTGCCCTGATTTTTTTTTAAATCTAAAGTTGTAGTTCAAACTATGGCTATAAGAAAATTCAAGTTTCTTTCTGCTACTTGGAACTCTCTTTGAACCAGTCTCTGTCTCTAAGCTATTATCCATTAATAAACAATAAATTTTGTCTCTTTATATAAATCTTTTTTTAAAGTAATGATCTATATATGCAATTGATGACAGCATTTCTCCTCAGGGATTATTAATATATCAAGTTGTATTGGTGGAGATTACCAAAGATATATATTTTGCATATGTTCATTCATTTTCCTCCAAAAGTCTTGTTCTTTGGAAATGACTCCTGTTACTTCTTGATATACTGAGTCCCTGGTACAAAAAGTTTTAAGAAACAAAATGTTAGACTAAAAATAAAGATATTCATTTAGGTACAATCCACTCATTTAGTTAGTGTTAGTTGATGTTAGCTGTAATATATATATTAGTGCTTCTCTGTTCAAATTTCACTGGTAAAGTTCTGGTCTTCAAAAATAAAATTGAGTAATGAATTTACACTCTAAGATGATCCAGTTTCATAAATGCATAGCTGAAGAGGCATTATTGGGCACCAGGTTTGGCCATCTCTCACTCAGTAAGGTCATATGGGATTACTAAATTGACCAATGAAGCAATATATATTTTTTTTTCAATTTAGGAGCTGCTATATTTATTCTGATGAAGCACTTCTATGGTATACCATAACCTACATGACCAACCTCAGCATAGGCTGACTTTCCTTAATTAAAAGGGGGAAAAGCTAGCATAAACAATCCAGATTAAACAGTTGATTCAATGAGGCATATTTTCTCTTTTTCTGCAGTTTCTCAGTACTTGCCCAGATTTCTACTCATAGTTTCCATGAGTAATGATTTTCTTTGATAATGTTTTGGTGGGTTTTAATAAGATGTGGATTCATTCTCATGAATTTCAACTAAATTACATAAGCATTTCATTAGTCTTACAAAAATTCATCAGCAATTTCTCTAGGCAATTAATAAGCAAATGTCAGTTAGTCATTAGGGAATTCATGCATACTTAATGTTGAACTTAATATAATAATAATTTCTATGTTATAACTATTTTGAAAAGAAGATTTTAAAATATGATTAAGTATCATAACATTAAGTATCATAACACATATGCTCTTAATACTCTAAATTTAGAGGACTAAACCTATTCATTGAAGTTGAATACAATTTTGAAATTATAAAATAAAACATTCAATGGCTACATGTGAGATAATCCTTTAAGTGTTGCATTGTGGTTTCTTAATTGATTGGAGTACATATGAGTTCCAAGAAAACTCAAGTATGTACAAGAACTGGCTTAATTTATAAGTATGCTAATAGTTACATCCCATGTGTATATATTTTCAACAATTTAGTTGCTTATTAAATGAGATAAGACTTTTTAAGATTTCTTAAACACTTACTATCAATTCCCAATGTCTCAGAAATATCAATATACTGCTTAGACAATGAATCTAATTGAGTTTAATTTAATTATCAAATAGGCTTTAGAATAATTTTGATGAGAGGGAAGAGAAAAAGGAATATAACCATAAACAAAGCACAGGACACAATTGTCAAATAACAATTTAGTCTCTGATGGTTAATATGTTTGTCCACAAACTACAGAGGTTTGAAAAACAAATATCTATTTTTAAAAGTTTAAAAAATGGGTACTGCTTAAAGATGAAAAGAAAAAGCTTCAATTACTCACAGCTCAGAAACTTTAAAATCATTACATTTATGTTAAATAATGCCCCATACATAGAAATTATCAAAGGGAATCTTCAAAAGAAGATAACACCAAATTTTCAATTTCTCATTTTAAATATTTTTTAGTTGATAAATATTTGAATCCTGAAATGGTGACTGTGGTGTACTTAGATTTAGGAAAAGGCAGAGATGGCCCAATGGAGCACCCAAGTAGCATGGCATACAAAATGTATTTTCTGACTTAGAAGGTAGCATTTCCTATTGTTCTAGTAACCTGACTCTTCTATTCTTCACACCTACAACTACTTTTCCTCCGTTTAATAAAAATCAGTAATCTATTAGTACTTAATCATCAGGTGCAAGACTTCGTTAGGTCCATGTAATGAAAGGAAATATAATGCAATGGCTTATTATTTATTTGTCCTTAAATTGGAAAGATGGGAAAAATACATATAAAGAGATGATCATAGAAATTAGTATATAGTCAATGTTAAATGCTACACAAGGTCATAGGTTTTCATATGATCATGGATTTGAACTGGAAGGGATCTTGGAGGCCATGATGCTGAGATTCCTTATTTTTATCATTATTGTTATTATAATTAAATATTGAAAAAATTCAAAAGAGGAAGAGATTTCCTGAGTTTGGGGGCCATTGGAGGGGTCTTTGAGCTGGCTCACAGGAAGAATAAGACTCAGAGAGAGGAAGGAACACATTCCATCCTTAGGAACCACATGATCCAAGATGTGGAAGAAAGAGTGAACATTTGTATGAACAATTTCAAAGAGTATTTATTAAATGCCTTTCATGTGCATAGCACAACTACTATGGGAGAAAACAACAACTAAATAATAAAGAATCAATTCCATAGAGGACCATGTAAATTAGTTAATAACCACTTATTATATGCTGTCAATATAACAAACACAGTACTGGAGATACAGAGGAAGGTAAAAGACAGCACCTGATTTCAAGAAACTAGAGTCTCCATAGGCGAATAGTCTAAAAGTGTCTAATAGTTAATAAAATGCAAAATAACCACGTGCAAGCAAGACATATGTAGGATAAAATGAGAAAAAAAAATCAGTGGAGAGAAAAGAGCAGAATTAAAAGAAATTGGGAAAGATTTCCAATAAAAGATGAGAATTTAGTTGGCACCTGAAGAAAACCAGGACGTAGAGATAAAACCTGAGAATGTTAGACATAGGGAACAGCCAATGAAAATTCATCAAGTTGGGTGATGGAGAATCTTCTGTTAGGAACAATTTGGAAGCCAGTTACATTGGATTGCAGAATACATGAGTAAGATGTATGAATGGAAAGAGGGGACATGGAAAAGCAGGTCAGAAATGTCTTTAAATGATATAAAAATAATCTCATCTTTTATCCTAGCAGGTATAGAGAACACCTGGAGTATGGCTGTGCCTCTTCTTGAAGATCAGTTTGACACCTAAGAGGAGGAGCAACTCTTATGAAGAGAGTTTTGAGGTAGGCTCATTAACAAAAAAGGTAATTGTATTAGTATAGGTATAAGGTAATAAGAACCTGCACCAAGGTGGTGAAATGTCAAAGTGGGGTGGGATAATGATAGAAATATTATTAAGGTAAAATTAAGAGAGCTTGATGATAGATTGGATATGGAATGGGACAAGAGAGCAGTGAGAAAGAATGAGACATCAAAGGTAACATCTAGAGGCAACAGGGAGCTACTAAAAATTCTTTAAAAATGGGAGTAATGTGGTCAAACTTCTCTTTTAGGCATAATATATTGGAAGCAATGTGGAGAGCCTGCTTTACCACAGTGCCTATCTAAGTGAAGAAAAACAAAAAGGCACGAGAGATTGTGGAAAAAAGAAATAATGCTCTTAATCTTGAAAAATGTTTAGATAAAGGGAAGAAGGAAGCTGAGAAAGGGAACAACTGAGAATGTTTCTGGGATGGTGTATAGAAGTATAATGTTAACTTTCATGAAAGTAAGGGAGAATGAAGCAAGGTCAGGTAGGTTTCAGTTGAGGATAACATCTTAGATAGTGATGTATAGTTACTGGGAAAACATTAAACACTTAAATTGTGTAATGATGTGAAAACTCTGTGTGTGTGTGTGTCTCTGTGTCTCTGTCTTTGTCTCTCTTTTCTTCCTCCTCCTAGTTCTAATTCTTCTGATTCTTCTGATTCTACTACTACTACTACTACTACTACTACTACTACTACTACTACTACTACT
>JAJPUD010007167.1:25507-36660 GCA_023553655.1 Myrmecobius fasciatus | reverse complement strand
CTACTACTACTACTACTACTACTACTACTACTACTACTACTACTACTTTTAATTCCTCTCTTCCTTTCTCTTTCTTCTCTTCTTCTTTTCCTTCCTTTTTTCCCTCACTCCTTCTTTCCTTCCTTCCTTCCTTCCTTCCTTCCTTCCTTCCTTCCTTCCTTCCTTCCTTCCTTCCTTCCTTCCTTCCTTCCTTCCCAGGCAAATGTTTATGTGTGTCATTTCAAACCATGGGACCATCCCCACTGATCCTTCTTCTTGCTTTCAGAGAATGCTAGAGGGAATGTACACCTGTCCTGTCCTATGCTATGTACATGTATATGTAGAAAACATAAATGCAGGTCTACCAGTCAGGAAATTTATAATAAAGTGAGAATGTGAATATCCTAATATTACTTAAAAAAAAAAAGTTTGGAAGAGATATAGATTCCATACTAGGGAACTGACCTAAGCAAGGGTCATATATAAAGAAAGAAGGAATAGTAGTATGAAGTAAATGGTGAAAAGAGAAGATGCTATAGAAAATTGACAGAATTGCTTTTTTTTTTTACCTTAAAAGTTTATTAAATACATTAAATGAAAATTCAGTTTAAGATCCCGATATTGGAAAACAAAGTAAGAGTTTACTAAAAATAATGGTAAAAAATTTTATGCTGCTTCCCATTTCTTCCTTTTTTGTTAGCTTCCAGAATTTTATTGCTTCATGTGACAGAAATAAAGAAATTAAAAAAAAAAAAAAAACAACAAAACTTATTTTCTACTTAAACTTGATGATCCTTTCCTTGTTTTGTAAATCTGTGTTAAGGTACTGTTGTAGTGATTGTGAGCTGGTTGCAGGTGTACACAATTATGTATGACTTAGCCAAAGACTTAAGACAATTTGAGCAGATTTCCCTTTTTTTCTACACATTTCTTAAAAGGTTCACAAATGATCGTTCTCTTTCTATGTGATTAGCAGTTCAGGTTATTACAGAATACAAACAAGATCTTTGACTAGAGTAGATTTACTTTGTATAAAAGGGTATCTCCAAAAGTGCCTGAGATTCCCTTAATTACTTGGGTTACAACCCCAAAAGTTTAGTTTAAGCTGGTAATGTGTTATCTGGGAAGGTTAAAATATGAAACCATTATCCCATTAGTGTTAATTAGCTGATACTATTAACTTCAGTCAACTAGAATCATCCTTAGGGAATAAGACAGCAAGAGTTCTTACTTGGAAAGGAAAATATCTTGGATGCTACCACAATGGCCTCTCCAGGCAATTATAATGTGTGTTCTTTGCAGTAATCCTGGGAAGTGGTATCATTATTCCCATGCTATAGTTGTGATTTAGAGCTTAAGGTCAAAAAACAAGAAAGTGCCAGAGCTGAAATTTGAGTTCATGTCTTTTTTTCTGTTTACAAGTCTAACACCAGCCTGATTCTAAAATTAGTTTTCACTTTCTTACCAAAATAAAAAAAAATAAAATATAATTAAAATAAAAAAGAAGTCTTGAATCCAGATCTTTTTAAAGCAGTCTTTTTATTATTCCTGAAGTCTCAGCTGAAATTGAAGCAACCAAAACTAATACAGTTTCAGAAAAGGAACTCTTCTTTCACTACTGTCAAGAAATCCCTTTCTTAAATCCCCTGTAAATACTGTTGTCCTAAATCATGATCATGGTGGTGTAACCTAGTATTGTCCCTTACAAGTGCTGCAATACCTGCTATATCTCAGCTTTGTTATTCGGGGTTCTGATTTAAGACTCCCTGAAATATATGATAAACACAGAGAGAGACACACACAGAGACAGAGACACAAAGAGAGACAAGAGAGACAGGGACAGAGAAAGAGAAAGAGGAGGAGAGACAGAGACACAGAGAGAGATGGAGATATAATATTTCTTTATAGTCTTATGATTGTTCCAGCATTTCCACCTGGATATCTCATGAGAAACTCTTCTATAACATGTTTAAATATATACTTATCATCTTCTTGACAAATGTTTTTCCCCCTCTTTTAGAAAAACTGAAGTCTATAAATGATATTTTCATATCATAATCAGGTTCAGACCAAGTGTCATCTCTGAGTTCTCCCTTTCTCCCATCAGTCAGTTCTATTCAGTTGCTATGAATTGTCAATGCTAACTCTGTGATGTTTGCTTCCTTCTCCTGATTTTAATTTTGATTACTAGCATGTTAATTTAGAATCTTTATTAATTCCTTCCAGAATTATTTTAATAGCACCTACCCCAAATCTTTTCCTCTTTATTCCTAGTTCCTCCCTTCTCTAATTCATTGAGCCAAATTAAAATTTTAAAACAGCTGAGCACCTCAATGGGTGGAGTCACAATAACAAAGCAGAGATAGCAACCAGTAAAACTCTTCAATATTCCCCTCAAATCAAATTTTTAAGTAACAGAATCAATAAATAAAAATAATTTTGAAAAAATAAAAGTGAAAAATTTTCTTAACTGATCAGAAAAAGTTTGTAGGAGACTCCTTTGCTGACTCTGGGTTTAGAATTCTGTGCCATTGACCTTTTACAATTCTAGATTATAGTCTCAGTGTCAAAATGTGTATTTGGCTACTGGGAAGGAAGGGCCTTAATTATAGTTCTAGGACAGGGAGGAGTGCTTATGGTTATTCAAGGGAGTAGGAACACTAGTCTTAATTCCAGTGGAGAAGGGAGCAGAACTAATTACAGCTTCTGGAGAGTGGAGGACTGGCTATAATGTAAGGGCCAGTAGGGATATTAGCACTGGTAATAACAAAGGAACAAGGTACCTTTCTGAGTAAAGACTAGAGTAAAGATTAGGAGATCAATAATCCCATCTTTTCTTAGATCATACCATGTTGTAAGTAGCAAAAACATAAAGATTCCCAAAATTAACTCAGGAAACAACAGCAGGAAATGTTTGAAGTTATGGATAGTAGCCTTGATTGTTGGGAGCAGAGCCCAGATTTAACATAAAGCTAAAAGCCAAGAAGGAGGCTGGACAAATGAACAAATTCAAGCAAAAAAGAATTCTGACCCTAAAATGTTGCTCTCATAATAGGAAAGATCAAGGCACAAACTTAGAAGACAACAAATTCAAAACAGAAAAACAAATATACACAGAACATCAAAGAGAGAGAGAAAGAGGAGAGATAGACAGAGAGACAGAAAGTGACAGAGACAGAAAAAGAAAAGAGAAGGAGGAAGAGGCAGAGGAAGAAAAATATTGGAAAAATAAATGAGAGGGATATAAGAAAATTATAAAAAAGAGCTTGGTAAAGAAGACACAAAAAATTCTGAAGAGAATAGCACTTTAAAAACTAGAATTAAAGAAAATGATTTTAAAAAGAGCCACAAAAGCCCAATGAAGAAAAAATATCTTAGAAAGAATAGACCAAATGAATAGAAAATGGTACTAAAATGCACTGAAGTAAAGGAGTAATTAAGAAGTAGAACTGGACAAATGGAAAAATTTTAGAATACTTACTAAAGAAAATAAAGTCTTGAAAATTACAATTAACATATGGAAGCAAATGATTTCACAAAATATGAACAAACAAATTAAAACAAAATCAAAGAGATAAAAAATAGGAGAAAATTACAAACATATTGAAAAAAGCACCTATTTAGAAAACAAATTGAAAAGGGATACTTTAAAATATCTGAAAGCTATGGGGAGAAAAGTGAGTAGTCATCAGCTTTCAAGTAAGTATCCAGGAAAATTGTCCTAATAAGCTAATACCAGAGAGTAGAATACATCAGATATAGAATACGCAGTTGTTAATGATCATCACAATCTCATATTTGATAAATTGAAAGATCCAAGCTATTTTCCTAAAAAATATAAAATTTGTCAAAAATTCCTGGAAAACTGGCTGAAACTAAGCATAGATTTCTCATGCCACATAACAAGATAAAGTTAAAATGAATAAGTGATTTAGCCAAAAAGGCTGATATGATAAGTAAATTAGGAGAACATGCAATATATACTAGTTAGATCTATGGATAAGGAAAGAATTTGTGAAGATAGAAAGCAGATCATAGGGAAATAAAATGCATAATGTCAATTACATGAAATAAAAAAAATGCTAAAACAAAACTAAAGAAGCTGAAATTAAAAGGAAAACAGGAAAGTGGAGGGAAAAATACTGCTAGTTTTTCTGTTTATTTCTCAGAAATAGAGTGAATCGATCCAGGTTTATAAAAATAAAAGCTAATCTTCAATTGACAAATTCTCAAAGGATAAGAACAAGAGGCTTTCAGAAGTAATCGATGCTATCAATAGGTATATACTCTCTTTCTGTCTCTGTCTCTCTGTCTCTCTCACACACACACACTGCTCTGTATGAGCTACTCTTTAAGACAAATGCAAATAAAACAACTTTGAGGTACCATCTCATACTCTATCATAGCAGGTAACTTAATGTGATAGTAAATTGATGAACGCAAGGTGGGATACAAAATTGGAACACTGACGCACTTTTGGTGGGATTGTAAACTAGTCCAACCATTCTGGAGAACAGTTTGGCACTATGCCCATTGTGATATAAAATTGTGTATACCCTTTGATATAGCAATACCACTATTAGCACTTCCAGCCTGTCTGGTGGTCTGAGTTTACCCTAGCAACCAAATCACTCAAAATTATGAGTTTATCTTCTTTTATCACAATGATGATATGGGGCTCCAGGTCTTGATAATTTTTTTCTTTGACCTCATTGGAGATTTTCATGGTTAGAACCTAAGCACTGATGATGATGGAGTGGCATTTTCCTACAAGTGACAATTATCATAATTGTCTGTTTGTCATAAGATTGTCATAAGCCTGTCACTCTTTTTAGTAGACATACGAGCTTGTCTACTAGATTGGTTTTTATTGCAAAAACTTTGGGTAGCTTCATGGCACCCCCTCCACTGTGACCACTCCAAAACCAGAAAGTTGGCCTTCATTTGCCAGCCTTGTTTGACTCAGGACTCTATTTGGACATGATACCCATTGAGTAGTCTTGCAACAAGAGTTGTTATTTGTCTTTCAGATCCATCTTATTTTGTCTTATCTATTAGAGTGTGCACATTCCATGTACCAATGGGGAATGGAATCAACTTTGCAGAAGGCTTTATACATTTTTTTTAGTGTTTCCACTGAGGGTGGGATGAAAAGCCGGACACTGAGGTCCTTTCTGGAACTGAACTCCCAATGATTAAAACTCTACTGCAAAGAGTACAACTCCACATTGTACAAATGCCAAATGCACACTTGCCAAATGGACTATTTTGTAGAGAACACAGACAGGGTAAGTGCTCTGGGTTGGTCAGAAAAATCAATAAAAGGACACTGTCAAGGTTTCTCTTAAGAACTTTAGAATTAATTGAATGGCATGGGAGACACTGGCACAGACCCACCAAGCATAGTGTGCTCTCATCAGAGAAGATGCTGTGCTCTATGAGCAAAACAGAATTAAAGTAGCTCAGAATAAGCATGAGATATGCAGAATTAGAGAGCCCATGCCAAATGCTTAGATGGATTATTTAGGCCTGACTTGTGGCAGAGTATTCTGAGCTTACTCTTGTCAGATCAGGCCCACTGAAATCAAAGAAAAGAAACCTTTATATACAAAATATAATCTTTTTTTTTTCCTCCGGTGATGTCAAAAGATTATATAAAGGAGACGTCTATCAGTTGGGCAATGGCTGAAGAAGTTCCAGTATATGAGAGGAAAGGAATGTTATTGTGCTATGAGAAATGATAAATAGGATGGTTTCAGAAAATGGTGGGAAGATCCATATGAATGTATTCAAAGTCAAGTGAGCAAAAGAGGAAGAATATTTTTCATAGTGAAAACAATAGTTAACTATAACCGAATGTGACACTTAAGCTATTCTGTTTTAGCATACTTTTTTGGGATGATATATTTTTAAGGTCTCTGAACAAATTTATTAGTACAAGCAAGTAGGTAATATAGTGTGTAGAAAAATGGGTCTAAAATCAGAATGCTTATTAGATTAGATTAGAATCACTTATTAACTGTGTAAGTTTGGAAAATTCCATGATCTTTTGGATAAGTTAGTAGTACATAACTTCAAGCACTGACTCTTTTTATTAATTGTTTTAATATCCTTAGGACATTGGTACAGTAAATGTTTGATAAATGTGTGTTCCCTTCCTTCTTATGGAATTGTGCTAAAATTTATATTATTTTAGTGTATTTCCATTTATTTTGTTGAAAATTTTAAAATTACATAAAAATTAGCATTCATAAAAAACTTTCAAGCTCTGTCGTCTTTCTGCTCTTCCTAATTGAGAAAGAAAAAAAAAAGGGATATTGATTATATAAAGTAATGCAAACTTATTTCCATATTAGCAATGTTGTAAGAGAGAACACCGAAAGAAAATGAAACAAGAAAATTAAAGAAAGGTAAAAAAAAAATATGTGATTCAGTGGGCACTCAGATTGCATCAGTTCTCTCTCTGGAACTAAATAGCATTTTTCATCATATATATTTTGTAATTGTTTTGGATCTGAGATCTTAAAAATATGGCAACCCAAAAGACAATAAAATTTTAAACTTTAAATTAATTAGATAAGTTTAAAAGCATGTAATTTAAAATAATATAGCATAATTTAAGTTTTTTTTTTAAATAAAAACTAATTTAAAAGTTAATTAACAGCTTTGGGACAGGTTATCCATTCACATTGCTTAGAGAACAATTTCACAGTTTTTAATTTTGGCATATGAAATCCTTGATAAGATGGTTCAAAAGACCCCAATTTGGGGTCTTTAGGAAGAATATGCACCCAATAAACCAGAGGCCTTTCTCTATTTATGTCCTTGAATTGGTAAAATACAATAGCACACAGACTATCTATTATTCTCATTTTATTATCAAACTATATCCTTTTGTTTATATATTTCCTTTTATTCCATTTCCCATTCACATATTATTAATAGCAATACCCTGAAATACATTTATACTTATAAATATTTTCAGTATCTTTTCAATCAACTTCCATTTTTTTCTGAATTATTCTTCATTATGAACATTCATATATCAAATGGAAATGATTTTTGTTAAAATCATGAGTTATTTCAGCAATTAGATACTTCAGCTCTTTTTTTTTTTTAGAAGCATTGAGTATTTCTCAATTGTAAACTATTCCTCCCATTCAAATATGGTCCTAAATCATTAAGGATATGGAATTTTTGTCCAACATGTAGATACTAATGCACATTGAAATTGTGATGATACCTGGAACAGTGAAATAGAAATAATGTCTAACCTCTTTGTCTATATATTCAATCAATTTTGAATACTTCTAAATGTCATATCACTTGGCCTATATTTCTCTATATTTTCTATAAGGATATTATTAAATGTGTAATAGGAGTATAATGTATTCATAGAGTGTCTCAAATTGAATTTTTGTCATGTAAAGATTTTTGGGAGTCTATTTGCAATCTAGAATCAATATCCCAAGAAACAAGGACTGATTGTGAAGAGGGAGGGTCCCTACCCAGTAAAGGAGATAACTGTTTTAAACAGGAAATTTGTAAGGTCAATTCAGTTTAATGTGAATGGTTTATCTTATGTTTATCTTATACCTCCACCAAGATAGAGATGGTATATGGGGAAAAAAAAACATACCCTGAAATGGTTATATTTGTATTTTTTAGTCTGTGACAACATTTGTTGAATGGGATGAAAAAACAAAAGGATTCAATTAAAAAAAATAATGAGTTTCCATCTAAGTCAACACATACCAAAAAAATGCTTTTCAATGCAGAGGTGTCAACAGGGGATGGTATTGGGAGCTATGGAAACCATGATAAATAAGTGAAATGTTATGATGAATTTTCATCTAAGTCAACATATACCAAAAAAACTCACTTTTCAGTGCAAGGTAACAACAAGCAACTGTATTGGAAGCTATAGAAAGCATGACAAATAAGTGAATTGTTACAAAGATAACTATGGACAACTCAAAAATCTCATAGAGATGTATCAATAACAAATTTTTCAAGAAATTACTTCAAAGGCAGCGCTGAACATCATTACAAAAAGTTAAATTGATTGTATCATATAAGACAAAAAATAACCAGATCAGGCAAAATAAATCATTTCTGAATTATCTGTTGCTGTGAAGTTCAATAATCAATTAATAAAAACAAAAGTAAAAATCAATACAAAATTTGAAGAAAAAATAAGATGAGGATTAGGTAATATATGTGGTTATACCAGCTATATAATATGACCAACTCTCAATTAACAAAATCAATTAATAAAACATCCTAATAACTGTCCTTAACAATCAGCTATTTTAACCAAAAGTCCACAGCTTTTTACTAATTATTTCCTATATGTCATAGAATATATAAGGATCTGTGGTTTAAAATAAAATGTCACTATATCTTTCCTCAAAAGGTTCATATTTTCACTGTGGGTAAGTCTGGGGAAAGCTCCCCACCATCCCAGAAGGTAGCATTTGAACTATTTTGAGGAAAGCTAGGAAGGTCAAGAGGAGGAGGTGAGGAATAATATTTTAGTTATGGGAAAATAGCCAGTGAAAAAGCTTGCAATAGTAAGGAAATGAACTAATTATTAAAAAAAAAAATAGAAAGGCCACTATCACCAAATTGAAGAATACATGGAGGTGAGTCCAGTGTAAGAAAAAGGGAAAGTAAAAAAGGGGCTGATTGAGATATGCTATAAAAGTCAAATATATTTGATTATTTACTTAAGAGGGAGTCCACGATAATGTTTGTTGACGTTTTTCGGTCATTTCAGTAAGGTTCAACTCTTTGTGACCCCATTTGAGGTTTCTTGGCAAATAATAAAGTTGTGCTATTTCCTTTTCCAGCTATTTTACAGATAAAGGACTGAAGAAAACAGGATTAAGTGACTTGCCTGGAGTCACATATACTTAATAAATATCTGAGGTCAGATTTGAAGAAAGATATCTTGAAGAAAGATAAGTTTTGAAGAAAGAAAGACTTTTGGTTTAAATATATAAAACATTTGAGACATGCAATTTCTGGATAATTAATAATTTTATTAATTACACGACCATATAATTTTTTTATTTGCATAACATATGTATGGGTAGTTCCTCAGCATTGATCTTTACAAAGCTTTTTTTTTACAAATATTACCCCCAGTCCCCACCCCTCCCCTAGATGGCAGGATATCCACTACATGTTAATTATGTTAAAATACTTGACAAATCGAATATATGTATACATATTTCCACACTTATCATTGTTGTGCAAGAAAAATCGTATCTACAAGAAAGAAAAATCTGAGAAAGGAAACACAATGCAAGTAAACATCAATTGAGAGTATGAAAATGTTATGTTGTCGTCCACCTTTCACATCCTTCTCTCTGGGCGTATATGGCTTTCTTCACTGAACAACTGGAAGTGGTTTGAAACATTTCATTGTTGAAGAGAGCCATGTCCATCAGAATTGATCATCATATAGTATTGTTGTTGCCGTGTATGATGATCTCCTGGCTCTGCTCACTTCACTCAGCATCAGTTCATGCAAGTCTCTTCAGGCCTCTCTGAAATCATCCTGCTGGTTGTTTCTTACAGAACAATAATATTCCATAATATTCATATACCATACTTTATTCAGCCATTCTCCAATTGATGGGCATCCATTCAGTTTCCAGTTTCTAGCCACTACAAAAAGGGCTGCCACAAACATTCTTGCACATGTGGGGCCCTTTCCTTCCTTTATGATTTCTTTGGCATATAAGCCCAATAGAAACACTGCTGGGTCAAAGGGTATGCACAGTTTGATAACTTTTTGAGCATAGCTCCAAATTGCTCTCCAGAATGGTTGGATCTGTTCACAGCTCCACCAACAATGCATCAGTGTCCCAGCCTTCCCACATCCCCTCCAACATTCATCATTATCTTTTCCTGTCATTTTAGCCAACCTGACAGACACGACCATATAATTAATAAAAGGAGTCAGTGGCACTCTCTAATGCCAAAGACCCCTGATAAAAGCCCATCAATACTTTTATATCCTTAGAAGAATGTTCCTGAAGGAGGCAATCAACTGTGATTGTCTAACAATTAATGAAAAGAATCAATATTATAATGAGAGCTGGATCCTAGTCCAGGGAGGGACTGGGGCAATGAGATTGATCACTATGGCTCCCAGACCAACTGTAGTATCTGCCAATTTAGACAAATCATCTATCACCCTGCCCAAGCCTGCCAGAGTGGAATACAATGAGCTGGAATTCATCTTAGATTAAATCTTTTGTAAGTTTTTCTAGCTGGGTGGGGCAACAGTTCCTACCCAGAATCAAAATGCATGCATGTATCCAGAGGATTTGGCCTACTGAAGAATGAGAACCTAGAAATAGAAAAAACAAAACAAAACAAAACAAAAAACAAAAAACACAAATGAATGTGCATAATAAAATGGCTATTTAATAATAATCATTTCTCTCAAGTACAATCACTTTATTCACGGTGCTGCCAAGCTGGTTATAAGGAATCATATTAAGTACAATAGGTGATATGATCAGACTGGCATTTTAGGAAATCATTTTCATAACTCAGGGAAGAATGACTACAAGTGGGAGAGAATTAATAAAGGCAAACCAATGAAAAGGCTCAGTATTATAAAGGTGTCTAGATTTGTCAAGTACTAAAAATGTGGAGTGATTAGAAGTGAGGAGTCAAGGAATAGACCAAAGCTATAAGCTTGAATGACAATAATAGAGTCTTTCAGGTTTGAGGTAAGTGTGTGTATATGGGAGGGGGAGAGATGAGTTCTGTTTTAGACATGTTTAGTTTGAGATTTCTATAAGCAATCAAGATCAAGGTAACTAGAGAGTAAATGGAGAATAAAACTGAGGATTCTAGAAATGACTGGAAGAGCAATGCCAATTAAATCAATGTGGGCTGGTGAAATCAGCAAAAGAGATAAGATAGCCACTCTGTGTTCTTAAAATATTTAAATTGTGAATGAATCATTTTGGCAATCTAGTGAAGTCTATAGATCTCTTTCCAGCATATTTTTATAAATGTATAGAATAAAATATAAGATTATAAAGGTAGCCAAGTATATTTAAATATACCACCATATCACCACACTATGACTACTACTACTACTACTACTACTACTACTACTACTACTACTACTACTACTACTACTACTA
>JAJPUD010007167.1:0-25497 GCA_023553655.1 Myrmecobius fasciatus | reverse complement strand
TACTACTACTACTACTACTACTACTACTACTACTACTACTACTACTAATTAATGAATGAAGGTAAAGAATTCCTGGTATAAAGGGAGAATAAAAGAGGACTCAGATCTGAGTTTCAGAGATCTCCTGAGAATAGCTGATATAACCTGGATGAATATCTAGCAAAGGAGACTGAAGAATTATCAGGCAGGTAGAACTTGAGAGTGTGATATCATGGACACCTGGAGAGACAATGTCTATATAAAGAGTGTAATCAACAGTGTCATAGACCTTTAGGGTTCGGGAATGATGAACGATGAGGAAAAAAAAAACATTATATTTGGAAAATGAGAGAACATTGATTTCACTACAGAAGTCAGAAGCATGAACCTAGTGAGGTTGCTGAGAAATTTGGAATGTGCTCCCAGTTATCTAATAGATCTCAAGAAGCATTAGGAGAATTGATCATCTTCCTGGTTCCTTAATTAATGAATATCCTTTACCTGGGTTTTCCCAGCTGTTCAAATTCAGATAATAGTGCTTCCTTAAAATAGTGATGATGTATCTTGTATGTTATCTACTGATTGTTTCTTGTGCCTTGGTTATGACTACGTTTATTAATTGTGCATTAATTGTATGCTATGTTTCCTCTTTTCTTCTATCTTATTTAAATCAAGATTCTGAGCAATAATAAACTTGTATCCAGCCTATTAAAGACTACTGAATACAAATTCTGAACCTAGATTAAACCTACAACATGTTTTTAGGCAAAAAAGAAGATAGTAGAAAATAAAATATTGGAAATTAGAGAATGAGGTGTCATAATGAAAAAAAAAAACATGCTGGAGAAAAAGGGACATAATCTGATAAAGGATGTGTTTAGATTGGATAAAGTTGGCAGGAAGAATGGCCACTTTTTCATATGAGTCAGGGATTAAAAGAGACAATATGAAGAAACATCAGAATGATCAGGAGATGTGAGACAGGAAGAACTCTAAAAAACAGTGAAAAATGGAAATGGGAGCTAGTCTTCATTATGTGTCAACTGGCTTGAATTTTATCAGGGGTCCCTGACCCATGAAGGAGAAGTTTTTTTCAGTGTACAAAGAGGCAGATTATGACAAGCTCAAACAACCTTAAGGAAACAAATTAAAATATTTTGTATAATAAATGGGGAATTCTTTATAATCAGGAGTAGGAGACAATAGTAGTCTTTGAAGGGACACTAGATTTTCAAATCATTCCATATATCTTTTGATTGAACTGAGCTAAGACAGTGAATCTCATCATATTCTTGGTAACCCCAAATACTCAAATTAATTCCTAAAAAAAGCTAATCTTATACCCTGGAACTATATTATTCCTTAAAGAAATATTGTTCATTGAATGACTATTAAGTATATGGCCTACCCTAGCAGGAATCCCTAATGACTTATTTAAATTGAATTTTGATTATCCATTTTTGTTTTGTTTCTTTTTTGACCATTCTTGATTGCTTACTTAGACCATTTTACCAATATAAATACCATGGCCTCTATTACTTTTCAGCGATTACATATTCTATGTCAACAACAACAACAACAACAAAAATTATCAAGAGTAAATATTATTGATGAAGTAACAATGACATTAACAAAATTTATAAATTCTCTTTTTTATATTTAAAACTAGGTCACAGAATGGATGGAAAAAAGCCCTTGCTATCTGAAAGATTAAAGTTTAAATTTATCTTCAGACAAACTACTTCTGTAATTTTTGGGAATTCAGTTAGGTTCTGCTTATTCAATGTCCACATATGTAAGATGAGGATATCAATAGCACTTTCTTCTGAGGGCTGCTATGAGTATCAAACGAAGTATTGAAATGTTTGTAAATACTTAGCACAGTAGTACCTGACACTGAGTAAACACAGCATAAATATTAATCGTTGCTGTTACTATTATTATTTTTATGATTGTACTTAATTTTCATATTACTGTCTGTATTTGATATGAATTCAAGAGAGAATTCACCAATGTTCCAAATTTCCAAACATGACTATGATTATCTACATCTATTTTGGATATAAGAAGAATATTACTAATTTTAAAAATAGTCTTTTGCTGGATTTTTCACCTTCACGAAAAGAATAACAGAACAATTAAAAAGATATAACGGCCACCTGCTCATTATTGAAAAAAAAATCTGTAGTTGGTTCCTTTTTCTAAGATGTTGTCTAATATGCAAAATTTTGTCTTATAAATTTAATTTCTAGATTTTTTATTCCAAATTATAGAGAAAAGTATATGAGAACCAGGAGTTTGGTTTACCTGTTTATGCTATAAACAGCTGTTCTTGCCAAGATTTTATGCTTCTGCAGGCAAGGTGAAATGCTCAAACATGCTATACATTTGAATATCCTAAATCTGATTTAAGATATGGAGATAATCACTTAATCAGTGAAGCAAACTATCTGCTCACAGATTAAAGTACCTACAATGTTTATAAGCTAGAGGATTAAGCATTTAGCTGCAGGATACTTTTCATTTACCTTATCACAAACATTATTAAGCAACTCATATTCAGTATGCTAATTTGGAACAGAGTTCAATTACATGAAGAACTGCAGAAAAAAGTTGATTTTAAACATACTAAATATTTGTAAATATTATGTTAAAACTACTTTTTTCACTTCAATTTTTTTTTATTTATATGTTGCCACTTCTCCATAAATCAAAGAGGATGCATCCAAAGGCAAAGATCTTATACAATAGCAAATAAATATTAAATGACATTAAATAGTATATTCTATTTTGGAATCTAACTGATCATTAAAAAATAGGAGAAAAATATTTGGAAAACAAAAAAGTGGGCTCTCACACACACACACACAAACACACATTTGCCCGACTCTCTTAAATCATCTAGGAAAGTGTTGTTCCTACTGATGAGGATCATGAAGATGAAGATGAAGATGCATAGGTAACCAAAATGACTAATTTTATTTCTTATCCATTTAACAAAAAACAACATAGTTTTCACATGCAATTTTAATTTAAAATTTTCAAGTTTAAATATGTTAACATGTAGAATAAATGTTTCTGTTTTTCATCTAGGAAACATATTTCATGGTTGTTTCTCCTTTTCTCTGGTTTTGTGGTAATAGTAGAAAACTTGGCAATATGTGAAACAATGTTTAACTTTATTTATCTCATTTGTTTTTTCTCTCTACATTGGATTTTGTTTTTTGGATTTCTACTTTCTTTCCATAGCCATGTAAATGCAGCAGGAAGTAATAAATGTGTGGCACAGGATAGAACTGAATTTTTTCTTTAAAAAATAGAACAATAAACTATAAATGAATTGTAATTGCAAATTTATTTTTAAAGGATTCACTGAGAGAAAGATTTTGTTTATTCTAGTCAGAGTTGTGGCAATCAAGTAGGAAGAATTGATTAACAGCTGCATAGCAACTTTTCAACATGAAAGACAACCCCCATGCTTAATTTCAGGCTATTTCACTGTATATTTTATGCCTTATATTCCTTTTGTGTTTGCTTTGGATATAATGAATCATACTATTTAAATCTCAAAGAGTCAAAGAGATATAAGGAACTTTGGAGACCATTTATTCTATTCTCCTCTTTTGTTATTACCTATGCAGTGATTAAACCCTAGAAAGGCTTGATACATATATGTGTATATGTGTGTGTGTGTGTATATATATATATATATATATATATATATTTAATAAGGTTAGTGCATGTATAGACCTGTAACTATCTTCATAGGAAACTCTGTCTTTCAATATCTACTCTGTTATTTAAAGTTGCAGAAAGTCATGGACACTAAGGTATTAAGCAATTTGCTCAGGTTCAAGTGATCAGTCTCTGTTAGAAAAAGACCTTCAAATCTAACCGGAATCTACTGAATTTAAGATCCGTTTTCTGTTTTCTGCATAATGCTGCTCCTCTTGGCAGGAAGGAGGGACAGGCTTTCTTTCTTACTATCAGTTTATTTGTTTCTTTCTTTCTTTTTTTTTTTCAACTATGCTCAATTTCCTTTTATTCCTATATTCAGAAAACCCATGAAAATTAAATTTCACAGATAAGACTTAGTACAAGATAACTTGCAGATGGCCCTTAGATAATTATACTTCCTCTCAAATTCACATTTCATTGTGAATGTGGCATTAAGAATAGGGCCTATCCCTGTGATTTCATTGATATAAGGAAATCTCAAATGAGAAATTTCTTCTAGCAATGCAGGATGTCACCATGCCTGAGACTTATAGTATTAAATTATGGCCCAGGATGTTAAGAGTTTTGTTATTTTGTTTTGATTAGGTTTTGAGACTCATGTCCCTAACTTGCTCAGGCTGGGAATAAAGTGGCTATTCATGGACACATCCAAATGTAAAGGTTTTGATTTGATCTATTTCCCATTTATGCTGATTCAGCTTTCACTGAAAACCCTGATGACCTACCTGCCATAACTAGGAGCTCAACATATTTTACCTGAATTAACATGCATATTGTCTGATCTTCTAGCTCTACAGCAGCTCAAACCTTCCAAAGACCTTCCAAACTCACGTGATCCACTAATTACAGTCTCCCCTTTGGCAGATATGACTGGGATATGTCCACACTGAGGACTTAAGTGATTGGCTTGGGGTCACACATTGCACGAAGGCAAAAAGTAGGATGACAGCAAATACCAATAAATATTACCATCCTGCATATGCCATTATTCACTGTAAATAATGGCCAAAATAATAATCAAATACCTATATCTGAAAAAAAAGACAAATTCACCCACCTTTCTAGTGTCTTGTAAGAATTCCATACAGAAGGATTACATATTAATGGAGAATTCCATATGCTATTTACTGATGTCAGATATTACACTGAGCCATGGAATACTTCTGATAGTTTTTGGTGAAATCCACAGCAATACAAAAGAAAAAGCCCATGGGAAAGGGGGAATGGAGGCATTTAGAAAAGTCATTTCAGCCTAAAGACCTGTAGCTGGACAGGCAAATTATCAAATTAATCAAGTTGTACCTAATATTTAGAAAGTTATATTGATAACCTCTGAGCTAATTTCAGAATCAGCAGTATCGGGCAAACATACAGGATGGCATTTACATTTTTTACAGCACTTTCAATAATTTTGAGCAACTAATTACTGCTACAAAAACACACACATATACATAAACACACAGAAACAACAGTATGTCTTTAAAACTCACTTTCTCTCTGTGTGGTTATAAGGTTGTAAATCATAAAACACCACTTTCAACAAAGAATTAAACTTAAAATTCAGTTAAAAGTCATAGGAAAGACATTTGATGATGAGTGTGGTGAGTTTTATGGGGCAACAAAGTGGTGCAGTGCATAGAGGGCTAGGGAAAAAGAATCTTGAGTTGAAATCCTGCCTCAAACACTTGCTAGTGTTGGAATCCTGGCAAAGCATTTAGACCCATATGCCTCTACTACTACTATTGCTACTACTACTACTACTACTACTACTACTACTACTACTACTACTACTACTACTACTACCATTACCACTACTACTACCATCATCACTACTACTGCTACTACCACTATTACTACTACTACTACTACCACTATTACCACTATTACTACCATCATCACTACTACTGCTACTACCACTATTACTACTACTACTACTACCACTATTACCACTATTACTACCATCATCACTACTACTACTACTACTATTACTACTATTACTACTACTACTAATACACTACTACTACTACTACTACTACTACTACTACTATTACTACTAGTATTACAGCTATTACAGATAATTATTGTTGTATAATGCTGTCTACAAAGTCTTTTCATATGTTATCTCAATCGATCATCATAACTACATTTTCTTTGACTTGGATACTATTATCATTCCCATTTTACATATGAGAGAACTGAGACATGTAAAGATGGTAAGCTTAGAACATGGATACAGCAACAAACTTGAGGAATTGAAAATTTTACATAAGGAAGAGCTTTATCTGAGGTTTTATATACAGAAGAAAAAATCTGTCCCTCCCTTTTTTATTTTTGGTCATGGGAAATATTTTTAACTCTCAGCTTTTGTTTTGTTTTGTTTTTTTCTTTTTTAAACTTACAGTTTGACATTCATTTCTTTCCATGTTGATAAAGAAGGATAGAGAATTGTGGGAGAACAAAGGTTTAGCTATATTGACCAAAGAAAATCAGTGACTGTTGAGCTCAGATTGACATTGATTCTTTAGATGTATCTTGAGGGAGCATAATTGGAATGTAAGGCTCAGATGTTGCTATAAATTGTATCTCCTATGACCAAGAATTAATGAAACATAAAGCTATACCTGGAACCAAGAGCCAAGCTACTTTTTGGAACTATAGGAGCCAGCACTGTCATTCTTGTGTCAAGTCTGGAGCAGAGACAGACTTGAGTCTAATTGAACTCGATGCTTGGAGACTTGTATCAGATAGTAAAAATGAGAGTAGACAAATTCATCTCTGGAAAGGTTTGCTTTCACTTCATATAAGCCTTTGCTGTCTTTAAGAGCCAGTCAGGCAACTACCATCCTTCACCCTCTCATCCTTCTTTTTCTTTCGCAGAGAGGGTCAGGAGAATCAATAGAAAAAGATTACTGAACAAATCTTTAAAACTATGCTACATGACAATTCTACTCAGTGATTTGTTTTACTATTTTAGTAAATCCTTTATTCATCAAAAACTTAATTATCTCAATATTACAAATAAGATGGTGTTCAAAAGTAGGAGGCTTCAAAAATGCAGACAAAAATGAGAAGAGACAAATTACTTTTTATATTTTAATTTTTTAATTGAAACTGATTTTTTAATTTTTAAATTAAAATCAATTTCTAAAATGAAAACAGATATAGTTAGATATTGAATTGGATCCAGTGTCCATGCTTTTTAAGTTGAAGCAGTAGAAATGTGAATTTATACGCATGCCCTCTACTAAAGATACCACAGCTTTGGTAAAAAAAAAAAAAATTTTCTTTTCTTTTCTTTTCATTTTTTTTGAGAAAAAACATACATAATATATTCTGTGGAGGCCCCTTGCTTAGTAATCTCAAGCTAGTGCCACCTCATAACCTAAGTATATATTACTTTCTTTGACTTGGATAAAAGATTTATGAACATCCCAGTTTTCTGCAGGTTTCAGAAAGCAGAAAAAGGACTTTTAGAGTTACTTCTATGGCCTTATCACCAAATTTTGTGCTTAATCCATATCAGTTAATATCAAGGCTATAAGTAGGCTATAGCCTATCAGGAATAATTGCTTACATATGAAAATTAAAATAACAGCATTACTGAAAACATGTATAACTGGAAAAAGAAGTGGGAGTAGCCAAGAATGAAATAAACAAAGGAAGTCAGATTGTACACTGATATATCCAAGACAGCAAAAGAACAAGTAGGTTTCTAAAAATGTAAGTAGATCTTCTACAGAATAGTTATGACTAAGAATTAGATGGGATTAGAAAGTTGGAATAAGTTTTGATCTGCATTAGTGGGGGAAATATCAAACATACAGAGCCCCAAAATATCAAAATACTACAACACTGTTTTGTTTATCTGTTTTATTTCTAATAATGCATATATACCTTTTAAAGATAGATTTGTGAAAAAAACCTAGATTACTCTTTCAATATGAAAAATCAATATTGATTTTGATATGAGTAAACTATTTCTTTAACACATATGCATACATGCATTTATACATTGTATATATGCATATAAATACACACATAAAAATTAAAGAAAACATAAATTACTTTCAAATATATATTCAACTTGGTTTTGGAAAACCCCTAAATATATAGTTTGTTAATATATAAACATAAATATATATATATACATATGAAAAAACTTTATTAACTTTAGATATTCTTCATTTTTCCTTATATTTTTTCTTATTAATATTTGGGGAGAGAAATATAGCTGGGCAAGGAGAAGAGAAAGAGACTGGGGCAAATAAGGTGACACACATACATACATATTACATGCACAAACTGTCTAATTAATCTTATATTCACTCTATTCGCTTTCTCTCTTAATATATAATGTGTATATACATATATACATATTTATGTATTTAAACACATATATACACATAATAGTTCTATCTATCTAGTATCTGAATATAATAAAGATCAACTCCCCTCTTCCCCCTTTTCTGGAAATCATGGCATTTTTACTGCCCAAAATAAGGGGTGAAACCAATTAGGCATTGTTCTTAAATTTATAGCTAGGGAAAACATTTGCTTTTTGAAATAGGGGTATCTTGAATGAAATATAGTTGAAGTCATTCAGTTGAATCTTCAACTTCAGTTGAAATTACTGCCTCTTAGCAGAGAAAGTTAATAATTTACCTAACACCTTTCTACTGTACTTTTCTCTTATGATATGAAGAAAATAACTAAAGAATGGATTTTAGTTTTTGCCCTTGAGAAACTTAACAACATAGTTTTTTGTATAGAGAATATAAGAGTTAGGGAAACGGCATTAACAAGTTGGCAGCTTGAGAGATCATACAAATCATAAGTTGAACGTGGTACTTGAATCACCTTGAAGGAGTTTAAGGATTCTAAGATCAGAAATGAGGTGGGATTTCATTTTAGGAATATAGCCATTGTAAAGGCACAGAGATGGGATATGGATTGCAATGTGTAAGGAACAGTAAGGAGGACTATGGTTATCCTGCTGTGTGTGCAGAGAGCAATAATATGAAATGAACCTAGAAAGAGAGAAGGGGGCTAGGGTTTGAAAGGCTTTAAATGCCTGTAGTTTACACTGGTTACTAGAGACAATATGCAACTATTGGAGTTTATTGCATATATGACTGACATGAGCAGATATGATGCCTTAGGAAAATCATTTTGATGTATGTTGAGAAGATGGATTGTAGTGGAGAGAGATTTGAGGGAAGAAAATAATTTAGGAGACAACTGAAATAATGCAGGGAAAACATTATGAGGACCACAATTAGTGTGTGTGTGTGTGTGTGTGTGTGTGTGTGTGTATGTAGTTCAGGGGATAAGATATGAGATATGTTATAATTGTAGAAATAACAAATTTTGTCAATTTCTTGGATATAAGGAGTAAATAAGAGCTAGGAGTCCAGGCTGGGTATGAGGTTATAAACCTGGTTGACTGGGAGTGTGACTGGGAGACAAAAATTAATATGCTCAGGTTTCATCATGTTAAGCTTGAAATGCCATGAGACATTTATTTAGAAATAACAGTTAGTGATGTGGTAACAAGCTCAGAAAAGCCAGAAAACATTGTTGTGGGCATCATCTGCAGTGAGATGATAATTAAACCCATGGAAACTGATGATGTCAAAAACAGTTATAGTACGGTATAAGAAAAGAGAAAAAATACTTGGGGGACACACATGCATAGTAGAATTAACAAAGATATGAAAATCAAGAAGAAATATTGAATAACAAAGAAAAGACCCAGGAAAGAACAATATGGCAAAAATTCAGACAAGAAAGAAAGTCTAAGAGAAAGGGGATGCTCTATAATATCAAATGTTGCGGAGATATGAAGTAGGCTAAGGACTGAAAAGAGACCATTATATCTGGCAAGGATGTAGTTATTGGTAACTTTGGAGAGAGAAATTTCATTTGAATATGAAATGAGGGCCAGATTGCTGAGGGTTTAGAATAATAAGAGTAAATGAAAATACACATGACAATTTTCAAGGAATTATGATTAGAAAATCGGGATGGGGATTAAGTCAACAGATGTAATAGTTTGGAAAAGTACTACAGAAAAGAGAGATAGAAGATCAAGGTTAAGATCTATGGATTTCAGAGAATGAATCTTAAAATTGAAAAGCTATATGCAGAGGAGGGATAAAGGAATTTCAGGATTCTAGATCTTGGTAATGAAACAGTTTTAAGTCATGGCAAGCTTCATATGTGTGGCTGATGTAAAGTCCAGGAGTAGATGATAGGAGTTAACTAGATCTATGCACTAGGAAATCAGTGTGTTTGAAGAAAAAATCATTATGCATTTGGATTTCTGCTAACATAAAAGTGAGAATTACTGTGAAAACAAAACAAAACAAAACAAAAGTGGGATAGGTACTTAATGTTCTTAACAAGGAAAGATCACTGGAACCAATAGATAACTGTTGAGAGTGAAGGGAGAAAATGATGATGACAATTGGGAATGAGGTATTATTATAGGTCTCTTTCCTAAATTTGTGTTGTAGGACTTGTGAGGAAAGATGTAATCCAAACAAGAAAGAATGATCAGAGGTGCAGTATCATGCATGAGATCAAGGCTGCCAATGGAGTAGAAACAGAATGATGAAAATATATAGGAATAAAGTGATTTTCAGGTGAGCTGACACACATTTTATTAAGGGTTATTTTGAAAACAAAAAGGAATTTGAGTAATTCAGAACAAATGTAATCTGAATTGGTGATAGAATCTCTGGGGAAATTTTTCCTTTCATACCTTTTTTTCTCATACATGTAGGAATAAATGGTTATATTCTTTATTTTTCTGGATTAGAACAGGTTACTAAATCTTTATATTCTTAATTCTTCTATCTTAACTATCTTTCTTGTGTTTTACTGATATTTGAAGCCAGCAATTAATGATGAGTATATCTAATTGAGAAAATATATTTTGGCACAATAAAAATGTTAAAGAAATTACTCTATTCCATCTCTGTATAAATTTTATAAAAATAACTATTTTATTGGGAAAAAATTTCCCTCTTTAAGTGAAGTGTCTTGTTTCTGAGCGTATTCTTTGAAACACTATACTGAAATATTTACTGAACTGAATCTGCTTTATAAAAAGCACTTTCTTTTGGGTGCTAAGTATTTCTTACCTCTAAGTATCTGCAACTCTTCTTGGAGTTTTCATAGATGCACAGGCTTTTTGTCTTGACTCTTAGATTTTTCACCTTAAGAAATATATGTAAGTACCAAGTTGAAAAGAAAAAGACAGATATTCTTATATGACAAACCCTCTAAAATGACTTGAGGATGTATTGTTAGGTCAGTCTGTCTATGTTTTAGGATTAACTGTTGGTGGTGAAGGAAGAAAATGCAAATGACAATTGGCAATAAAGCATACTATGTCTCTCTTTCCTTAGGATTAAAATAAGGCTCCAACTATCGTGCCTGAGTTATACAAGCAGATTTAATATATGAATGACAACATGCATATATGTGTATGTATGTATATGTGTATATATATATATACATAAATATATTACTATAAAGAATTTTAGGGATTAGATTTTTTTTTCAAATATCACTTTTTCCATTATGATATTATCATGATATGTTATATATGTTTATACATGCATATATACATTTATATATGTACTTATACACACATACATATATATATATATACACATACACATTACCACTTTTTTTTAAAGCATGTTCTTATTTAAACAATAAGCAAATGCTAAGCCAGCTGGTGCAGTCTACGGGGAAACAATATGTGGGTCAGTACATTGTCTCATCAGCACTTCTTCAGCAAATCCACCTGGCTGAGTACACAGAGTAAACAGACAATATGGGGCTCCAGTGTAACAAATTACATTATTAAAGAGACAACTTTTAAAATTTGTGGCCTAGTTTTCTTTTCAAATGTAGCAATACTTCCACAAAATCTCTTGTAGAGAAGAAATCTTTTTTTTTTTTCATTTTCCAATTATTTATCCAGTAACTAAAGTATGCACAACCTCTATCCACGCCAATCTTCCTCATGTAATAAGTTTATCTTTTTTTAAAGAAGCAAAAGGGAGTAAAAAACTCCTGTAGAAGCATGATAAGTCATAGATAAGCACGTAAATTACTAAATTTTTACTTTTTGTTAAGATAATTAAATATTGTGCTAATTTTAGGGCATAATCATAATTAGAGATTGGAATTGATGGTCCCAGTTAAAAAATATTATGCCCATTAAAACAAACATCATCCAATAACCTCCATAACAGGAGTTTGCTCAGATTTTTCAATATGGAAATAAACTGTTTATCATCACAGATTTTGCTGAAGTGTTCAGAGCATGTTTGGGAAATATATTTTAAGAGTATGGTTTTTATCCTAAAACTAGTCAAAATTTAAAAATCCTCCCATTTCCCTCAACAAAATAAAGTAATTAGAAGCAGATGGGCTATAGCATAAGCTGAGGTGGAAGATAAAGGGGCCCATTGCAAAATGAATGGCAAAAACTTACTCAATGGTATAAGCTACCATAGGTTGGCATGTTATGAAAGTTCCTAATACTTTGAAAGCTAATCCAAGTTCTAAGTCTTATGAAATTAATTAACATATTCATGTGCTCAAAAGGTTATACAAAGCAAAATGTTGGCTGCACATGATTATATGAGAATATTTATTCCTGCTTCTTAGGAAATCAGTATTCCATTGAAACAATATACTTTATACATTTTCATGAACAGTTTTGAATTTATTGAAATCATTCCAATATCTTTTTTTAATTATGATTTTTTCACTTTGTAGTTAAATTTGTATTTTGAAAATGTATGTTGATTGACATTATTAAAATGCATCATTCCAGAACACTTTTCAAAACAAGTGTTTTCAACTACAATTCTACTTTATTTTTTTTTTCTGGGTAACTGATGTCTTTGTATCTTTTCAAGTATGTATCTGTATTCAAACATATACATATGTATGTGTGCATTTACATACAAGATTCATACTTCTATACATGTTTCTATATAGAAACATTGATTGGTAATGTCTTTAGCTGAAAAATCATTTAGTACTCTATAGAAAATATTTTAAAATCTTCATTTATATATTTAGAGTTGCTATGAAGTTACTTTAACAAATGAGCTAAGGAAATCATGTAAAGATCTCCCTATTTTATGGATCTTCTGAAAGACACAACAATTTTCAGGTTTAAAAATGACAAAATACTTATCTGAAAATCTAAATAATTAAGATTTTTTCTTGTTTCATAATATTAATGCCTATTTTTCATTTAATATTATATTTAAAATAGTTGTACTTTATTTCTTTTCTTTCCCTTCTCTCTTTTACAGACACACAATAAGTATATGCACCCAAACTAAAATTATAAATTGTTGGTATAAACATGGAGAGAATATTAAATTTTATCCAAAATGACCACCTTATTTTATTAAATTAATTTTTTTTTTGGCTTTTTGCTGAGGCAATTGAGGTTAAGTGACTTGCCCAGGATCACACAGCTAGGGAATGTTAATGTCTGAGACCACATTTGAACTCATCCTCCTGAATTCAGGGCTGGTGGTCTATCCATTGAGCCACCTAGCTGGCCCATGACCACCTTATTTTTAGAAATGAAGAAAGTAAGTGTCAAAGAGGTGAAAAAAATGTTCAGTCACATACAAGGTAAGGATCATAATGTATAGGCCCTTTTGACTCTGCATCCAGAACATGATGCTGCCAAATAGATATAATTTCCTGATGTTTACATTTCACACACATAGACATCGACTTCTGATAATTCACTTTAGGAAGTAATGTTACTGAAAGGAAACTCAGTTGAAGATATACTTGGGAAAGAAAGGAAAGTCTGATGCTGCAAAGATAAATATTGTATAAAAACCTGGAATGTAAGATCAATGAACTAAGGTAAGCTGTATGTGCTCAAAGTTGAGAAGGAAAGATTAAAATCAATATCTTTGCTTTCCTTAAAACTTAACGGATAGAAATGGGTGAATTAAATTCAGCTGATTATTACATATACTATTATGGGTAATAATCCCTTAAAAGAAACTGAGTAACTTTTGTTTTCTTTTCAAATGTAGCAAAAGTTCCAAAGTCTCTTATGGGGAAATTTTTGCTCTCTGATTATTTATCCAGTGATTAAATATATACAAGTTCTACCCACTCCTAT
Source organism: Myrmecobius fasciatus (assembly GCA_023553655.1). Taxonomy (NCBI): domain Eukaryota; kingdom Metazoa; phylum Chordata; class Mammalia; order Dasyuromorphia; family Myrmecobiidae; genus Myrmecobius; species Myrmecobius fasciatus. Next base: position 11,594 of record JAJPUD010007167.1, on the reverse strand, counting down.
CTTGCTCATGTAATAATCATGCTCTTTTTAAAGTGGCAAAAGAGAGTAAAGAACTCAAGTAGAAGCACAAGTATTATAAAAAAGCATGCAAATTAATAGATTTTTCCTTTAGTCAAAGGGTTAAAAACAAACAGTAGTGAGTGAGGTATAATTTCAAAAATGACAGAATGATTTCTCTTTGAATTCTAGACAAATATCACAGTAAAGCAAGTCAATGCTAAAATCAATGCTATCAAAGAGGCCAAATTTGATCAATTCTATGAATAACTACATCTTCTAAAAATAATACATGCACAATCATATTCATTGTAAAAATTCAAATGCTGACTTAGGAAACTGAAAAAAAAATAATTTGAAAAATAGTCAAGGTTGTTCATGGAGAAAAAATAAATCTGAGCAGAGACAAAGAGTTTTGCCAAGATATTTTCTTGGGCATTGCAAATACTCTTTTTCAACAATCCACAAGGTGACTCCACATATGAGATCACAAAATAAATACAGAATTATGATAAATATAGAAATCAAAATGATTCTATACTTTATATACTGAATAGTCAGTTGAAAAAAGGCCTAGAACTGACTGGCTAAGATCAGGAGCTTCTAATTGCAAAATTCAGACTTAAATTGATGAAAATAGGGAAAAACAACAGACTCTAACTAGCATCCCTAATTCATATGAAGTAAAAGTGATGAATACATTTAAAGGATTGGATAGTGCTAGAAGAATTGAAAGAAATTTATAATATTATATGAAGGCAGCAGCAGCAATAATAACAATAAAAATTTCCAAATATAAAAGAACAAGAAAGCAAAATGAGTGTCAGTAAATAATTTAAAAATAGCTAAAGAAAGAAGGAAAGTAAAAGGTTAAGGAGAAACGAAAAGCTACACCCAGCTAAATGAAGAATTCCAGAAAATATCACTTAGAAAGAAGATTTTTATAAGTGAGCAATGTAAAGAACTAGAAGAAATAGGTAAAATGGGAAAGACGAGATTTCTTCAGAGAAACCAAGGGAATGTTTTCATGCAAAAATGAGCACAATAAAAGAACAAAAATGATAGTGATTTAAGAGAAGTAGTAGGGATTAAGAAGAGATGGCAGGAATATACAAAATAAGTGTGCAAGAAAAAAAATGTCTACTATAGTAGTGTAGTTTTCAAACTAGACCCAGTCATCTTAGAGAATAAAGCCAAGTAAGCTTCATGAAGCTTTGCAAATACAAGGTTAATGGAAGTAATGGAATTCAAGCTGTGCTATTTAAAATCCTAAGAAGGAAGATGATAAATTGTCATAATTGATATATTAGCAAATATGGAAAATTCAAAGTAGTTACTTGATTGGAAAAGATGCATTTATATTCCAATCCTAAAGAAGGGTAATGCCAAAGAATGCTCAAAAACTAAAAAAAATTCCTCATTTTACACATCAGCAAGGTTATGTTTGAATTCTGTAACTTTGACTTCAGCATTATGTGAACTGTGAATTACCAGGACAGGCTGATTTTCAAAGAGGCATAAGAATGAGAGACCAAATTGCCAATATTTGATATAGATCTTTTCAATTAATGCTAGTATTTCAGGTTAAAATAAAATTAAGAGAAATTGAAGCAGTGCCATTTTTTTTTAATATTACTGGGCTCAAAAATGCCTGCATTTTTGATGTATTGATGAAATTGAAAGGACTTTCTCCTTGGAAGAAAGCTATGTCATATAAAGTAAGCATACTAAAAAAATAGACATATGATTTGCTGACAAAGAGTTATATAGTCAAAGCTTTGGTTTTCCCCGAAGCAAGGTATGACTGGAAGTTGGACTATAAGGATGAGCACTGCAGAAATGAAGCTTTCAAATTGTGCTGGACAAAATTTTTGAAAGTCTCTTGGACAGCCAGGAAATCAAACCCATTCAGTCAATATTTAAATTAATTAACTCAGACATTTTATTTTAAAATAAAAATAAATAACTGAACCTTAAATATTTTGGCTAAATAATTTAAAAAAAAGAATTGACTGGAAAATGACCCTGGAAATGACTGAAGACAACAGTTAAAGGATATTGAGATCATGGGATAAAACGTGTCATGGAAACAATAAACATGAACTTGATCAGACTTTAAGCAGGAGTGACAGATGGAAGGACCTAGTATTCTCTAGTTCATGGGATCATGAAGAATGTAAAATTGAACAACACTAAAAAACAATAATTCTAAATGTACATTTGTTGAATGTGAGTAATGTTTTGGCCCTTTTCTCTATAATGGAATTGCAAGATTTTTGATGTATTGGCATTATGTTTTATAGTTTAGTTTCTTTTTCCTATTTGGTATTAGACTTTGAGAGGTGGTCTGATGTTCAACCTTATTCCCTTATTATTTTACCTTTTCTTTCTTACTTTTTAGTTTACTGTTCATTTACCATTTGGTCTTGATATATAGGTTTTGAATGATGCCTCGTGGCAGGTAGGAAAAGAAAGAAATTTTTCATGGATTCTTAAAAATTGATATCTTGGTATGGGGCAGAGAACAGTCAACATAAATTGGTTGGAGAGAGAATAAAGGAAGGAAGAAGCAATAGAAGAAGGAACATAGGAAGAAACATTTATTTAGCACTTATATTATGTGAGGTGTTATCCTAAACACTAGGGATATGAACACAAGCAAACAAGCCCTTTCAGATCTCATATTTCTAGTACAGGAAGATCACATTTTTCTATATAGCAGAATTGTTGGGAGAGAGGAATATTTTGGACAAAAAGTAAGAGAAAATGGTGATTATAGTGAAAGGTAAATTAATTGCTATGATCTTCTGAGGAAGAATAGTATTGATTTGGTGTCCATTGGTACGTTAGAGGTAGGATTTAAAATGAAGTAAATGCACATATATGAGTGAGAAAGTAGGAAAGTGAAATAGCTGGAAAATGGCACAATGGTTCTGTGTCTGGGAAAGATGAGGAGATTGTTCATTCAATCAGAAATCAAGATTCAATGAGTTGAATTTGTCTCTTATGTGAGGCTAAGAAGCTGGAATTCAGCCTGCATTGTATGGATACAGTAGGGCAGTGATATGTCCTAGAAATGGGGAAAGGGACAGTTGAAAAACTAAGTATCATAGCAAATAGTCAATAAACATTTATTAAGCAGCTAATATGTCCAAGAACTGTACTAAATTCTAGAGATGAAGATGTCAAAAAAACAAAACAAAACAAAACAAAAATTTCAGTCCTCAATTCCAGGGAGCTTACAATTTAATGAGGGAAGACAATATGCAAATGAAAGATGAAAATGTGAATTTGGAGAAATGGGGGAAGATATACAATGCAGAGACTTGTTGAAGAATTCAGAGATGTCCCAAAGTATTGAAACCAGGTGATTAATGAAAAAAATAATTCTGACCATAATCTCTTCCTTAAATGGAAGTTTTAGAGATCATAGATCTATTTTTTAAACAATAACAGAAGATAGTGATGAGGTAGAGTATAAGGTTCATGAAGTCTTGAAGGTCTTTTTCCTAAAAATGAGTTTCTCAGGGTATAATGTTGAAACCAGGGTTATCCCAGAGTAGTAGTGCAAGATGGGAAATAAGTTTTCCATCACTAGTGGGCTCTGTTTTTGAGAATAAGAAGGTAAGTTCTTTTTTTTTTAATTTTAGAAAATTAGTTATACTACTTTAGTCAAGACCATACATTTCTGATTCCTTTGGATATAGTTGAAACCTTCAAAATTTATGTATAGTAGCTCTCAAACAAAATTTGGAAAGGTTACTTAGAGATTTAATTCTCCCCATCCTGCAAACAAAACATAACAGCTACAGTAAGATCAGAACTAGAGAATGGGGTTTTCTTCCTCCTCTGAGGTTCTGAAAGATCCCAAGACAAAGCATAATAGGGAAGGAGGTACGTGGTAGAATATTTCAACAAAACATGGAACAGGCATATAATGGCTGTTGTTATAACCTCTATGGCACTATATTATGCAAGCTCAATTCCTGATATGAAAACCTCCAAAAATATTATATAAAATAGGCAAATAGAACGTATACTTTTTTTTTAAAATCATGGATCATCATTCTTTTGTGCTGGAGAAAGCACAAAAAAGCTATTGGATTTTGATTTAATTTAGATGCTTATGATTGTCACACATTACTTTTCATTTTCTCTTTATTCCCTTAAAAGCTGACATATTATGGTTCTAATCTTATTACTCACAAATAACTTGGTTGACCCTATCCATTAATTTCTTTAGGTCTTTATTGACACTAGAGTGATGAATAGCTCTTGGAGACAAATAGGCAAATGACCTCTCCTACTAAGGACCTTGGTTCTCAATCTATTATACTTTGTTAAGTGAGGGAGGGGGAAAGGAGCCACAATAATCATGAGTCATCCACATTTCATAACCATAGTTCCAAAAGCAGAATAATTAAGAAAGTCTGTCCTTTAAATTCTGCTTCATTACACATGAGCCTTACATAGGGACCTCTGGAATTACATGTGCAATACTGATTTTTTTTTGGGGGGGGAATTTACTTACAATTACACATGGGGATAAGTTTAAGAAATAAGGAAAAAAGAAAGAGGTAAGCTTATTTCATCATATATATACATATATTCATACTAACATACATATATACATTGAATGAAAATGTATATGTATGTATATATATACACACCTATATGTATATATAATACACATACATATATGTACCTGTTTTGTGTTGACATACATATTTTAATCAAAATGTAATTTAATTTCATATTATAGGAATTAATCATGAATTGTTTTATGCAATATGGCTCATGGAGATGTCACCTTGAATATAATAGAACAATAGATGATGATTTATTAAAAAAATGACCATATCCATATATTCAATCTAAAAAGTACTATAAACATGGTTCTAGCATGTTTTTAAAGAGTGATATGTGTTATTTCTCTAAAAATTAAATCATCTCTCAAAAATTTGAAATATCATCTAGAAGTGAATGAAAAATGCATAAGGCTGGGGCGAAGAAATCCTGGATTATTTTCCCAGTTCTAAAGCATCATTTAGGCACTCTGAGACTATTTTTCCATCTCTCACATAGGGAAAACTTTTATCCCCCTGAATTTCTCTCAGATATATCAGTGAAAATTCTACAGAACTCAGACATGTTTTCATGTCAAAAAATTACACACACCACTAGTGCAATACAAATTAATAATAATACAAATTATCCAACATCTAATAAAATTATTTCTGCTGTCTTTAATTCACTCCATTTAGTGAATGACAACCTTTTCTCCTTGGGACAGCTGAAGTAGCAAATTGTTGGTATGCAATGCATTTCATGGATCAAGTCATAATGTATGCTATATAAGCATTACTGTCAGGAAACCTCCCCTTGAGAATTCATTGATATTCACCTCACCAATATTCATATTTCATTGAGTTGGCAAGTAAATCCTCACAATTCCTCTCTTCCCCCCTCCCCCTATTTGCACTGCCATCATGTATCCTGAGTTGGCAGCAGTCATTCTTAACTGTGTATATATTTACTTACATAAAATTACAGTAAAAAGAAAATGAGTACTAAGCAATAATATAATATTTTTGCAATCTAATTAAAATAGCTAATTCAGTATTAGGAGCAATGCAATTTCAAGTCAGCAAAATATTCCAATGTTAGGTCCTAAAATATGCTGTCAGATGGGCCTCTCTCTAGAAATAAAGTTTAAAAACTGACAATACAGATTCAGCTAAATTTTTGAAATGAATAAATTACTCTTTGAGAGTAAAATAGGCATTTATAAAGTAGCAATAATTTTAATTTTAATGCTATAGTTGTTAGGTTTGCCCCTCTCCCTTAACTCATTCTATGCAATAGTAGATTACATATTTTCCTATTCCTGTTATTTTTCTTTTTGATGGAAATTCAACAAAATCAATCTAAAAAAAGCATCCTTATATATGAGTAACACTTTTGTTTTCATCTGTATTTCTCCTTAATCAAATACAGAAGTTTCAATATGAGTTTATTTTAAGATAATCTTCTCAGCTGCATACTCTCCTTTGTGTGTCTCTGTCTCTTTCTCTCTGTCTTTCTATGTCTGTATCTCTGTCTATCTGTTTCTCTTTTATAAAAGACTTCTGAAATTTAAGCACTAATAATACTGTGAGAGTTCTCACATTCCCAATAACAATATTTTTCTCTTAAAAAGTATAATTTAATTTATACCTTAATAGACTGGGTTGTGATAGATTTTCTCTAAAATGAAATATTTCTATATGAATTTTTCAAAGTCTGCGCCTGTACTCTACAATGCTAATTCAGTATCTGTACTGTGCAAAACACTTAGATGCTTGGAATAAAAAGAAAAAAACAAACAAACAAATAAAAGAAAAAGTGACTTCAAATACCTGATATTTTCTTGGGAGATACAAAAATGCTCATGTAAATAAATGAAATATTAGTGCAAAGTTAATGTAATTTTTTTTTTGAATGAGAGACATCTATTGGGGTATCAAAAAAGGCCTGCAAAGGAGAGTGATATTAAAGTAAGTTGTGGTTATAGGAGGCAGAGGTAAAGAGTTTACATACCAACATGTGCAAAAATACAATGATGGAAATAGCCTGCCATATATGTTGAAAAAAGTAGAAGTCTTTCTCTGCAATCTGGAGCATAGGCAAAGGAATAATATAAAAAGAGATCCAAAAAAAGATATTTAGATGAAAATCACATTGTAGAGAACATTATGGATCAGAAATGAATTCTGATTAAGAAATAAAGTGGTAGGGGCAGCTAGGTGGCGCAGTGGATAGAGCATCAGCCCTGAAGTCAGGAAGACCTGAGTTCAAATCTGGTCTCAGTCACTTAACATTCCCTAGCTGTGTGACCCTGGGCAAGTCACTTAACCCCAATTGCCTCAGCAAAAAGCAAAAAAAAAAAAAAAAGAAATAAAGTGGTAGATCAGTGGAATAGATAAGATACACACAACACAATAAGCAAGGCCCATAGCAATCTAGTATTTGTTAAGCTCTCTCTCCCTGGCCCTTTTCCAAACAACTTCTGGAATAAGAACTCACTATTTGACAAAAATTTCTGAGAATACTAGAAAATAATATGTCAGAAACTCAGCATAGATTTATATCTTATACCCCAGTAGAAAATAAAGTCAGAATGGGTGCATTATTTAGGTATAAAGATGATACCATAAAGAATTTAGGAGAACAAGGTATAATTTACAATCAGATCTTTGGATAAGGGAAGAATTTATGATCAAAGAACTAGCGAACATTTTGAAAGGGAAGATGGACAACTTGGACTACATTAAATTAAAATGTTTTTGCACCAACAAAACCAACAGAAATAAAATTAAATTCCAGCACAAAGTTGAGGAAATTGTTATAGCCTGGATTCTTGAGAAAGGTCTCATTTCTAAAATATATAAAGAATTGTGTCAAATTTATAAGAATACAAGTCATTCCCCAATTGATAAATAGTCAAAAGATATAAACAATTATCACATGATGAAATTAAAGCCATTTATGGTTATATGAAAAAAATGCTCTAAATCACTATTGATTAGAGAAATGCAAATTAAAACTATTTTGAAGTAGAACCTCATATCTCTCAGATTGGCTAAGGTGACAGAAAAAGATAATGATGAATCTTGGAGGGGATATGGGAAAACAGGGACACTAAGGCAATATTGGTAGAGTTGTGAAGTAATCCAACCATTCTGGAAAGCAATCTGGAACTATGCCCAAAAAGCTATCTGTGGCACATGTCTTTTTATAGCTCACCTTTTGTGATCCCTTTGATCTCAGAGGTGAGATGAATGAGGCAGGGGAGCTCATAGGGTGTGAAAAGAGCTCCAGTTTATTATGTTGCATAGCCTTGTTGACATACATTTTTGCAAGCATGATCAGTGGGTGAACATCAGGCAATCCCCAATCACCATTCAGAGAAGCAGCTCTTGGGCATTGCATATGCATGGTATTTGGCAATGGGAGGGGAGCCAACACAGTCATGTTAGCAACCCTGCTCACTGGCGAGAGGCCCTGCCAAGGCATCCCTGCTCACAAGCAACTAAGTGTGACCCTCAGGCTCAACCCATTCCCATGCCATGCACCAGTGCTCCCTGCTCAACAAGGGCATTTCTTCAACGTGGCAGAAAACTTATTGTGCACCACAGGTCAAGGTGGCTTCTGTACTCCCTCTCAGCAGGGTCTCATACCCTAGCAACTATCAAACTGTGCACCACATCATATCAAATTTGACACAAATATCACAACCAGCAACATTATTCATAATATTGAATGAAAAAAATATTCAACAACTTGCAGACCTTGTCTCAAACCCACTTAAAAGAAAATTTAACATATAAAGCCAATATCAAATATAAATTTTTAGGTACTTATCATGGACAGAACACATGTACTTTTTACATGGAAATGTATACCATATGTTTAAGACTGAGATCAGTGATTGGATAGGTCAAAAGAAAGACTGGGGTAGAGTTAAGTATGTTTTGACTCTAAAAAGCAAAACTCTCTTGGAAAAGGTAAAAATAGTAATTATATTCTACAAATGAGGGGCAGAGGAAGAATAGATACAGAAGCATTAGAGGGGGAGGAAAATTTATAATTCTGAAAACTTACTCACATCAGGAACAGATTAAATAGGCAACACTGGTATATCACCCTTCAAAATTCATAGTAGAATAAGGGGGGAAGAGAGGAAATAGGATAAGTGTATAGATGGATATGTAGATTTATGGCAGTGGAACAAGGTATATAGATTAATGTGAAAGGGATAGACATGTGGGAAAATTCTGGCATAGGTTAAAATGTAGTATGGAAGGGTTTTTAGATTAACTGGAGTGGGATAAGGAGTATAAATTAATGGGAATAAGATGAAGAGGGAATGGAAGGGCAAGGAAAGAAGATAAGGGAGGGATCCATGGGTGGGAAAAAGTTAAATAATAGCAAGCCAACTTAAGGAATAGAATTAAAGTAGAAAAGTTAACCAGGATAGGAAATAAGAGATATATGGAGATACTACAAGAAGGATCAAGAGTAGAATTTGTTAGGAAAAAATGTAGGGTTAGTAATCACTGATCTTAGACAAAATGAAGCTTAAAGACTCAATCAAGAGAGAAATCTACATTATATAGCAGGTATATTAATGTTTTAGGTGCATATATGGATAAATGCTTATGTACATATGTGCATGTGTCAGTATATGTGGGGTACATATGTCTGTATTTATTTATTTACTTTTTAAAATTTTCTGAACCTCTCAGTCAAAGAGAACTGCTTTGGGAAAATAGGGGATATAGGAAATAATCTGTGTAAGGCCTCTTATATTCCCCTCTGATGCCCTCTATGTATATACAAATCATTTTTATAAAGAATGAATAGCGATGAGAAAATAAGAATATAGAATCTTCTCCATTGTCTTTTTTGGTAATAATATAATCTTTTTTATTTATTAAAAATTCTCCCATTTTAGATGATATGAAAATAAATACTTGCCACTAAAATTGTGTTGTGGAACAATGAAGAGTATATAGAAGCATTTACCTAAAAGAATCTAGAATAAAGAAAACAATATCAGAACAGCAAGAACATTTGTATTTTCCATTTTCTTTTTCCCCTTTTTATTGACTATATTAAATACTGAAACCAATTCTATCAACTTTTTTATGTGTTCTCAGAAAACAACCTATAAACAATTCTACCATTTTTAAAGTTTTTGATTATATGGTTTTAATTTTATTTTAGATAAATGTTTTGTATATTTTTCATTTTTCCATCATTTCTCCAATATTCTTTTACCTCACACTTTACCACCTCACCCACACAAAGTGATCTTTCCCTTAAAATAAAGAAATGCAGATTAATAGCAGAAACTCACATATGGGCAATGTCTGACAATGTGGACCTTATTCTGAACAAATAACCCTTCATTTTTTTAGAAGGTACTAGAAATGATTTTTTTTATTAAAGCTTTTTATTTGTATAACATATATATGGGTAGTTCCCCAACATTGATCTTTACAAAGCTTTCCATTACAAATTTTACCCCCAGTCCCCACCCCTCCCCTAGATGGCAGGAAGTCCACTACATGTTAATAATGTTGAAATGCTTGAGAAGTTATGCAAGAAAAATCCTATCTACAAGAAAAAAAAAAGAATCAGAGAAAGGCAACACAATGCAAGCAAATGTCAATAGAGATCATGAAAATGTTACGTTGTGGTCCATATTTCATTTCCCTCTCTCTGGCTGTATATGGTTTTCTTCAGTGAACAATTGGAACTGGTTTGAGACAATTCTTTGTTGCAGAGAGCCATGTGCATTAGAATTGATCATCATGTAATACTGTTGTTGCTGTGTATGATGATCTCCTGGTTCTGCTCATTTCACTCAGCATCAGTTCATGCAAGTCTCTCCAGGCCTCTATGAAATCGTCCTGCTGGTCGTTTCTTATAGAGCAATAATATTCCATAACATTCATATGCCATAATTCATTCAGCCACTCTCCAATTGATGGGCATCCCTTCAGTTTCCAGTTTCTAGCCACCACAAAAAGAGCTGCCACAAACATTCTTGCACAGGTGGGACCGTTTCCCTCCTCTAAGATCTCTTTGGGATATAGGCCCAGTAGAAACACTGCTGGGTCAAAGGGTATGAACAGTTTGACAACTTTTTGGGCATAGCTCCAAATTGCTCTCCAGAATGGTTGGATCGGTTCACAGTTCCACCAACAATGTATTAGTGTCCCAGCCCTCCCACATCCCCTCCAACATTCATCGTTATCTTTTCCTGTCATTTTAGCCAATCTGACAGGTGTGTAGTGGTACCTCAGAGTTGTCTTAATTTCCATTCCTCTGAACAATAGTGATTTGGAGCAACTTTTCATATGACTAGAGATGGTTTTAATTTCATCATCTGAAAATTGTCTGTTCATATCCCTTGACCACTTATCTATTGAAGAGTGGCTTGAATTCTTATATATATGAGACAATTCTCTATATATTTTAGAAATGAGGCTTTTATCAGAACCATTAAATGTAAACATAATTTCCCAATTTGATGCTTCCCTCCTAATCTTGTCTGCATTTGTATTGTTTGTACAGAAACTTTTTAACTTAATATAATCAAAATTATCCATCTGGTGTTCAATTAGGAGTTCCAGGTCTTCTTTGGACATAAATTTATTCCATCTCCACAGGTCTGAGAGATAAACTATATTACGTTCCTCTAACTTGCTTACAAAGTCCCTCTTTATATCTAGATCATGAACCCATTTAGATCTTATCTTGGTATGTGGTGTTAGGTATGGGTCAATCCCTAATTTCTTCCACACCAGTTTCCAATTTTTCCAGCAGTTTTTGCCGAATACTGAGTATTTATCCCAGAAGCTGGGGTCTTTGGGTTTATCGAATACTAGGTTGTTAAGGTTATTGCCTGGATTGTCCCGATATACTATCGTGTGCCACTGATCGACTGCTCTATTTCTTAGCCAGTACCAAACAGTTTTGATGACCGCTGCTTTATAATATAGTTTTACATCTGGTACAGCAAGGCCACCTTCATCTACCTTTTTTTT
>JAJPUD010007166.1:68063-108268 GCA_023553655.1 Myrmecobius fasciatus | reverse complement strand
CTTTCTTCATCACTGAGCAATTGGAACTGGTTTGAAACATTTCATTGTTGAAGAGAGCCACGTCCATAAGAATTGAACATCATATAGTCTTGTTGTTGCCATGTATAATGATCTGCTGGTTCTGCTTATTTCACTCAGCATTAATTCATGCAAGTCTCTCCAGGCATCTCTGAAATCAGACTGCTGATCATTTCTTTTTTTGTTTGTTTGTTTTGTTTTGTTTTGTTTTTTATTAAAGCTTTTTATTTACAGAACATATGAGTGATTTTTCTACATTTACCTTAGCAAAACTTTTTTTTTGTTCCAAGCTTTTCCCCTTCTTCCCCCTACCCCCACCCCTAGATGACAGGTAGTTTAAAACATGTTAAATATGTTACATTATATGACAAATCCAATACATGTATGCATATCTATACAGTTATCTTACTGCACAAGAAAAATCAGATCTAGAAAAAGAAAAAAAAGCAACAACCTAAGAAGGAAACAAAATGCAAGGAAATATTCACAGAAAGCATTAAAATGCTGTGTTGTGGTCCACATTCAATTCCCACAGGCCTCTCTCTGGATATATATGACTATCTTCATCACTGAATAATAGGAACTGGTTTGAATCACATCATTGTTGAAGAGAACCATGTCCAACAGAATTGATCATCGTATAGTCTTGTTGCTGTGTATGATGTTCTCCTGGTTCTTCACATTTCACTTAGCATTACTTCATGCAAGTCTCTCCAGGCCTCTCTGAAAGCATCCTGCTGGTCATTTCTTACAGAACAATAATATTCCATGACATTCATATACAATAATTTATTGAGCCATTCTCCAATTGATGGGCATCCATTCAGTTTCCAGTTTCTTGCCACTACAAAAAGGGCTACCACAAACATTTTTGCACATGTGGGTCCCTTTCCTTCCTTTAAGATCTCTTTGGGATATAAGCCCAGTAAAAACACTGCTGGATCAAAGGGTATGTACAGTTTGATAACTTTTTGAGCATAGTTACAGATTGCTCTACAGAATGGTTGGATCAGTTCACAGTTCCACCAACAATGTATCAGTCAGTGTCCTAGTTTTCCCCCTCCAATAATCATCATTATCTTTTCCTGTCATTTTAGCCAATCTGACAGGTGTGTAGTGGTATCTCAGAGTTGTCTTAATTTGCATTTCTCTGATCAATGGTGATTTGGAGCACCTTTTCATGTGACTAGAAATAGTTTCAATTTCTTCATCTGAAAATTGTTCATTTCTTTTGACCATTTATCAATTGGAGAATGGCTTGAATTCTTATATATTTTAGAAATGAGGTCTTTATCAGAATCTTTGAATGTAAAAATGTTTTCCCAGTTTATTGCTTCCCTTCTAATCTTGTCTGCATTCATTTTGTTTGTACAAAACCTTTTTAACTTGATATAGTCAAAATTATCTATTTTGTGACTAATGATGATTTCTAGTTCTTCTTTGGTCACAAATTCCTTCCTCCTCCACAGGTCTGAGAGGTAAACCATCCTATATTGCTCTAATTTGTTTATAATATCATTCTTTATGTCTAGATCATGAATCCATTTCGACCTTATCTTGGTATACTCTGTTAGGTGTGGGTCAATGCCTAGTTTCTTCCATACTAGTTTCCAATTATCCCAGCAGTTTTTTCCAAATAGTGAGTTTTTATCCCCAAAGCTGGGGTCTTCGGGTTTATCAAACACTAGATTCCTATTGTCATTGAGTATTTTGTCCTGTGAACCTAACCTATTCCACTGATCCACTAGTCTGTTTCTTAGCCAGTACCAAATGGTTTTGATGACCACTGCTTTATAATATAGTTTTAGACCTGGTACAGCTAGGCCAGCCTCATTTGCTTTTTTTTTTTCATCAATTCCCTTGAAATTCTTGACCTTTTGTTTTTCCAGATGAAGTTTGTTGTTATTTTTTCTAGGTCAGTAAAATAATTTCTTGGGAGTTTGATTGGTATAGCACTAAATAAATAGATTAGTTTAGATAGTATTGTCATCTTTATTATATTTGCTCCACCTATCCAAGAGCACTTGATATTTTTCCAATTGTTTAGATCTGACTTTATTTGTGTGGAAAGTGTTTTGTAGTTTAGTTTGTATAGTTCCTGACTTTTCCTTGGCAGATGTATTCCCAAATATTTTACACTAACAACAGTTATTTTGAATGGAATTTCTTTTTGTATCTCCTGCTGCTGAACTTTGTTGGTAATGTATAAAAATGCTGATGATTTATGTGGATTTATTCTGTACCCTGCAACTTTGTTAAAGTTGTGAATTGTTTCTAGTAGTTTTTTAGTTGAGTCTCTAGGGTTCTCTAAGTATACTATCATATCATCTGCAAAGAGTGATAATTTGGTCTCCTCATTTCCTACTCTAATTTCCTTAATCTCTTTTTCTTCTCTTATTGCCAAAGCTAATATTTTAATACAATATTAAATAGTAATGGTGACAGTGGACAGCCTTGTTTCATTCCTGATCTTATTGGGAATGGTTCTAGTTTTTCCCCATTACATTTGATGCTTGCTGATGGTTTTAAATAGATGCTTCTGATCATCTAAGGAAAAGCCCATTTATTCCTATACTCGCTAATGTTTTTAATAGGAATGGATGTTGAATTTTATCAAATGCTTTTTCTGCATCTATTGAGATTATCATATATTTTTTGTTCATTTGTTATTGATATAGTCAATTATGCTAATAGTTTTCCTAATATTGAACTAGCCCAGCATGGTATATTATTCTGGGGATGATTTTCTCTTTGCTAATATTTAATTTAAGGTTTTTTGCATCAATATTCATTAGGGAGATTGGTCTATAATTTTCTTTCTCTGTTTTTGTTCTACCTGATTTAAGTATCAGTACCATGTCTGTGCCATAAAAGGAATTTGGTAGGAGTCCTTCATTCCCTATTTTTTCAAATAGTTTATACAATATTGGAGTTAATTGTTCTTTAAATGTTTGGTAGAATTCACCTGTAAATTCATCTGGTCCTGGGGACTTTTTCTTAGGGAGCTGATTAATGACTTGTTCTATTTCTTTTTCTAAAATGGGACTATTTAAGTAATTTATTTCCTCTTCTGTTAATCTGGGCAATCCATATTTTTGTAGATATTCCTCCATTTTACTTAGGTTATCAAATTTATTGGCATAAAGTTGGGCAAAGTAACTCCTGATTATTGCTCTAATTCCCTCTTCATTGGTGGAAAGTTCTCCCTTATCATTTTTGAGACTAACAATTTGATTTTCCTCTTTCCTTTTTCTAATCAAATTAACTAGAGGTTTATCTATTTTGTTGGTTTTTTCATAAAACCAACTTTTAGTTTTATGTATTAATTCAATTGTTTTTTAACTTTCAATTTTATTAATCTCTCCTTTTATTTTTAGGATTTCAAGTTTGGTATTTGATTGGGGGGTTCTAATTTGTTCTTTCTCTAGCTTTTTTACTTGCAAGCCCAATTCATTGATTTTTCTCTTTCTCTATTTTATGCAAATAAGCATCTAGAGATATAAATTTCCTTTTATTACTGCTTTGGCTGCATCCCACAAATTTTGATATGTTGTCTCATTATTGTCATTCTCTCGGATGAAAGTAGTAATTGTGTCTGTAATTTGTTGCTTCACCCATTCATTCTTTAGGATAAGATTATTTAGTTTCCAATTGCTTTTTGGTCTATTTTCTCCTGGCCTTATATTGCATGTGATTTTTATTCCATCATGATCTGAAAAAAATACATTTACTATTTCTGCCTTCCTGCATTTGATTTTGAGGTTTTTGTGTCCTAAGACGTGGTCAATTTTTGGATAAGTTCCATGAACTGCTGAGAAAAAAGTAAACTCCTTTCTGTCTCCATTTAATTTCCTCTAATGATCTATCATACCTAACTTTTCTAACATTTTGTTTAGCTCCTTAACTTTTCTTATTTATTTTGTGTTTTGATTTATCTTTGCCTCTATATGTGATGTAATTTCCTTTATTTTACCTCCTTTTCCTCTTCTTCCAGTGTTATCCCTTTTCTACCTCTAATTTCTTTTTCAGATTATCATATCATAATAATCATAATCATAATGTCATAATAATCATAACATGATAATATCATAATATAACAATAATCACAATATAATAACAAAATCAACCCTCATTTTATAAGTATATCCATAACATAAATACAGTTCTCAAGAGTTTTTTTTTCTTGTTACCTTTTTATGTTTCTTTTGAGTTCTGTGTTGGTAAATCAAATTTTGGTCATTTCTTACAGAACAGTAATATTCCATGACATTCATATACTGTGATTTATTCAGCCATTCTCCAATTGATGGGTATCCATTCAGTTTCCAGCTTCTAGCCACTACAAAAAGGGCTGCCACAAACATTTTTGCACATGTGGGTCCTTTCCTTTCTTTAAGTTCTCTTTGGGATATAGGCCCAGTAAAAACAGCGCTGGGTCAAAGAGTATGCACTCTTTTTGATAACTTTTTGAGCATAGTTCCAAATTGCTTTCCAGAATGGTTGGATACATTCACAGTTCCACCAACAATGTATCAGTGTCCCAGTTTTCCCACATCCCCTCCAACATTTTTCATTATCTTTTCCTGCCATCTTAGCCAATCTGTAGGTGTGTAGTGGTATCTCAGAGTTGTCTTTATTTGCATTTCTCTGATCAATAGTGATTTGGGGGCAGCTAGGTGGCATAGTTGGTAGAGCACCAGCCCTGAAGTCAGGAGGACCTGAGTTGAAATCTGGTCTCAGACACTTAATATCCCCTAGCTGTGTGACCCTGGGCAAGTCACTTAACCTCAATTGCCTCCACAAAAAAAGCCAAAAAAAAAAATAGTGATTTCGAGTACCTTTTCATATGTCTACAAATAGTTTTAATTTCATCATGTAAAAATTGTCTGTTCATATCCTTTGATCATTTATCGATTGGAGAGTTAGCTTAGCTATTCTAAACCTCAAAGTATACTATAAAGCAGTGGTCATCAAAACCACTTGGCACTGGCTAAAAAATAAAGTAGTTTGTCAGTGGAATAAGTGAGGTCCATAGGACAAAATAGTAAATGACTATATTAATCTAGTGTTTGACAAACCCAAAGACTCCAACTTTTGGGATAAGAGCTCACTATTTGATAAAAACTGCTGGGAAAATTGAAAATTTGTATGGCAGAATCTAGAAATTGACCCACACCTAACACCTTATACCAAGATGAGGTTGAACTGGGTTCATGACTGATGCTAAGTGAAATGAGCAGAACCAGGATATCATATACATGGCAACAACAAGACTATATGATGATCAATTCTGATGGACATGGCTCTCTTCAACGATGAGATGTTTCAAACCAGTTCCAATTGTTTAGTGATGAAGAAAGCCATATACACCCAAGGAAGAGGCCTGTGGGATCTGAGTATGGACCACAACATAGCATTTTCATGCTTTCTGTTGATGTTTGCTTGCATTTTGTTTTCCTTCTCAGATTTTTTTTTGTAGATCTGATTTTTCTTGTACAAGATAACTGTATAAATATGTATACATATGCTCAATTTGTCATATATTTTAACATAATTAACATATATTAAACTACCTGCTATTAGGGGAGGGGTGGATGGAAGGAGAGAGAAATTTATAACAGAAGGCTTTGCAAGAGTCAGTGTTGAAAAATTACCCATGCATATGTTTTACAAATAATATATGCTACTTAGCTGCTCCAAAAACTTTTCAAAAAGAAATAAACTCTATGCTCTTTTCTGAAGCCTATTTATCTATTTTTAAAAAAAGTTTATCATTCCCTTTTCTATTTATAACACAATAATTTCTGATATATCTCTTCTCATCCTCCATACAAGGGGAAAGTCTCCCCTTGACATAAAATAATGGAAATAATAAAAAATAGAATAATAAAACTATAATAGTAATAATAATAATAATTAACATTTATATAATGCTTTAAAATTTGCAAAGCAATTTCATTTTATTTCATTTGATTCTCATAACAATCCTGGGAGGGAGGTGCTAGTACAATCCCTATTTTCAGCTGAGGAAACTGAGGCCAAAAGAGATTAAATAATTTATTCAGGGTCACATAGCTAGTAAGCAACTGAGGCAGAATTTGAACTCAGATTTTTCCTGACCTCAAGTCCAGGTCTTCATCTATTGCACCACCTAACTGCCATAGAAGAAAAAAAAAAGTTAAATAAAATCACACAATATGTGATTGCTTCTGATACTGTCTAAAGAATGTTGTCCAGGGATCTTTGGGATTCCCAAGACTCTTTTAGGAAATCTATAAGGCCCAAACTATTTCATAATAATATTGTGGACATTAACATAGTAAATATCAATGGATATAATCCACATAGGGAAAAACCTCTTTGCAGCAATGGCCAGATGTATTTGTGTGTCGGGGAGGACCTCAAGTCATTTTTTAAAATGCCAAGATAGAAACATTTTATTACAGAGAGAAGAAAATTTTCTCATTCAAAATATAGAAATCTGTACAACTTTTCCACAATCAATATACATGAATTGTACAAATTTACACCAGTTCATAATTTACCAAATAAAAGATGACTAACAAAGTCCACAAAATAGATAGTGGTTTGTGGAAAAGACTTTTACAAACCAGACCTCCACTTTCCAAAAATAAGAAGCTTACTCAGTCTTAAAAAACCACAAGCTAGCAAATGTACAGAGAGCTAGCTGGTGCTAACTCCACCTTTCAAATGGTGTCTTTATAAGGTCTTTTTTAAAAACCTCTTGCTATTAAAACAACTCTGAGATACCACTACACACCTGTCAGATTGGCTAAGATAACAGGAAAAGATAATGACGAATGTTGGAGGGGATGTGGAAAAACTGGGACACTAATACATTGTTGGTGGAACTGTGAACGGATCCAACCATTCTGGAGAGCAATTTGGAACTATGCTCAAAAAATGATCAAACTGGGCATACCCTTTGACCCAGCAGTGTTTCTACTGTGCCTGTATCCCCAAGAGATTTTAAAGGAGGGAAAGGGACCCACATGTGCAAGAATGTTTGTGGCAGCCCTTTTTGTAGTGGCAATAAATTGGAAACTGAATGGATGCCCATCAA
This sequence comes from Myrmecobius fasciatus, assembly GCA_023553655.1. Taxonomy (NCBI): domain Eukaryota; kingdom Metazoa; phylum Chordata; class Mammalia; order Dasyuromorphia; family Myrmecobiidae; genus Myrmecobius; species Myrmecobius fasciatus. Next base: position 101,166 of record JAJPUD010007166.1, on the reverse strand, counting down.
TTGGAGAATGACTGAATAAATTATGGTATATGAATGTTATGGAATATTATTGTTCAGTGAGAAACTGCCAGCAGGATGATTTCAGAGAGGCCTGGAGAGACATGAACTGATGCTGAACAAAATGAGCAGAACCAGGAGATCATTATACACAGCAACAAGACTCTATGATGATCAATTTTGATGGACATGGTTCTCTTCAACAATGAGGTGATTCAAACCAGTTTCTATTGTTCAGCGATGAAGTTAGTCATATACATCCAGAAAGAGGCCTGTGGGAACTGAATGTGGACCACACACAGCATTTTAACGCTTTCTGTGAATATTTCCTTGCATTTCATTTTTCTTCTTAGGTTGTTTTTGTTTTTGTTTTTGTTTTTCTCTTTCTAGATCTGATGTTTCTTGTGCAGTAAGATAACTCTATAGATAATGTATACATATATTGAATTTGTCATACAATGTAACATATTTAACATGTATTAGACTACCTGTCATCTAGGGCTGGGGGTGGGGGGAAGGAGGGGAAAAGCTTGGAACAAAAAATAATTTTTGCAAAGGTCAATGTAGAAAAAAATCACTCATATGTTTTGTAAATAAAAAGCTTTAATCAAAAATAAATAAATAAAGTAAATAAATAAAAACCTGTTGCCATGGCAGATTCTGATCACTTGCTATTAAGTCATTTTTAAGATTGCAAAGAGATCTTGAGACCAAAAAGTTTGAGAGCCATAGGTCTGAAATATGATTCTTAAAGGTTATGTCTCCTCAATAAATGCCTACTACATGTCAGGAGATGTGTTCATTACAGTGTGGTAGTCATCTCCCTATCCTGTACCTAGATTCAGCATTGTGAGAATTTTCTCTTCTTCTAAGATTATCTACCAAAAAAAGGTTTAAAAAAAAGAAAAAGAAAAAAAAGCATGGGAAAATATTGCTTTAAGATACATTTACAGATAATAAGAACACCATGTCTCTAGCCCTAGGAGGACTGATATCTATGAGTGACACAAGTAATAGAAAAAAGGCCTTGAAAAGTAGGATCTGACAAACTGCAGAAGGCCTAAGGGTGAATAGCAACAACTAGTAGAGTGCCTTGAACCTGGGAGAGACTTAATAAATTTATGTTGAATTAAATAAAATTGAGACTGACATTAAACTGATGTACAATCTAAGAAATACCTAGCATTTACATAGCATTATAAAGTTAGTGAAACAATTAACATATATGATGTGATCATCAAAGCAACTTGGGATATAGGTTTTGTTTTCTATTTTCTTTTTTCTTTTTTTTTAAATTAAAGCTTTTGATTTTCAAAACATATGCACAGATAATTTTTCAACACTGACCCTTGCATAGCCTTGTGTTCCAAATTTTCCCCTTCTTCCCCCCATTCCCTCCCCTAGATAGAAAGCAATCCAATATATGTTATACATGTTAAAATATATGTTAAATCCAATATATGTAAGCATTTATACAATTATCTTGCTGCACAAGAAAAATCAGATCAAAAAGGAAAGAAAATGAGTAAGAAAACAAATGCAAAGGAACAATGACAGAGGGGGAATGTTATTTTGTGATCCACACTCAGTTCTATTTTATTTTTTCTTGAAAAAATTTCTAATTGATATATTTAATTTTTAATATGGCTATGGTTTCCAAATATCTTTTCTCCCTTTCCATCCCCAAAAGACATACAAATAATTTTTAAGGTGGGGAGGAGAGCTGTTCGGTTAAAATTAGCAGTATCAACAGAATCTGACTATTTTTGCAATGTTTCATACACATTGTGTGAAATAGGACCACTGTAGTGCATAGAGTTCTGGGCCTATAATCGAGAAGAGTCATCTTTCTGAGTTCAAATGGCTTCAGACACTTACTAGCTATGTGATCCCCGACAAGTTACTTCACCCTGTTTGCCTCACTTACTTCATTAGTAAAATAAGCTTTAGAAGGAAGTGGCAAACCACTCTAGGATCTCTGCCAAGAAAACTTTAAATGGAGTCACAAAGAATCAGACACTACTGAAAGAATGTAACAACTCATTCTCCCTACCTTTGCAAAGAAGAGAAAGGGATGCATTTTCCCCTTTAATGAGGATTTATCTTTTGAAATATTTTTCTTTTTTCAAGCACAAGTACTTTTTTCAATAGTATTTTCTTTTTCCAAATACATGTAAAGATAGTTTTCAACATTAACTTTTGTAAAACTTTATGTTCCAAGTGCAATTCTTTTAAACGTTTCCATATTTGTCATGTTGTGCAAGAAAAATCTGATGAAAAAGGAAAAAAACATAAAGAAAAAAAGGCAAAAAACAATAACAACAAAAAAAGGTGAAAATAGTATGCCTCAAACCACAGTGAGTCCCTATAGTCCTCTCTCTGGATGCAGATGACTCTCTTCATCTAAATTGATTTAAAATGATATAAATTTTCCTTGATATCCGATTTTCAGTGTCAATAGTGTTATTTCTAATAAAGGGTATGCATAGTTTTATAGCCCTTTGGATGTAATTCCAAATTGCTCTCCAGAATGGTTGGATCCAAGTAGAAATATTTTCAGTCTGTACTTCAACTGTTGTTTAGTTATTTCAGTTGTGCCCAGTGTTTTGTGACCCCATTTGGAGTTTTCTTGGCAGAGATACTAGAATGATTTGCCATTTCCTTCTCTAGCTCATTTTACAGATGAGGAAACTGAGGCAAATAGATTTAAATTAATTGTCCAGGATTAGACAGCTAGTGTCTGAGGCAAGATTTGTACTAAGGAAGACTTATCTTCCTGACTCCAGGCCTGTCACTCTATCCACTGTCCAAAATTTCTTAATGCAAATCTTGAAGTCAGGAGGACCTGGATTCAAATCTGGTCTCAGACACTTAACATTCCCTACCTGTGTGACCCTAGGCAAGTCACTTAACCCCTATTGCCTCCGCAAAAATAAATAAATAAATAAAATATCATTTTTTTTTTCAGTAAAAAGTATTTCATCTTCATTCTGTCAGAATATAAGTAGTGTTTCATCTTCATTCTTTTGGATGTGTGGCCTGTTTTTACACGGATCAAAGCTCTACAGTCAGGAAAAGTTTATTTTCCCCACTCTATAATGTTGCGATTATTCTGTAGATTGCTCTAATCCTGCTTTTTTCTCTCCATACTCCATATCAGTTGGTAGTTGTCCTCAATTTTCTGTCTATTTTACAATTTCTTATGATCCAATTATATTTCCTTATATTCACAATTTAGATATGTTCCAATGGGAAGACATCGCCTTAGTTTCCAATTTGGGGTTATCATTGAAAGAGCTGCTATAACTATTTTTGTGCAGTTCAGCTTTGTTTTGTTTTGGTTTGGGGGTGGATTTTTTTGGTACTTGTATTTTGTATGGGTCATTTTCCTCTTTCTTTAATTTCTGTGAGGTAAAGGTCCAATTGTGGCATTGCTCTGAGCGTAGCTCCAAATTGCTCTCCAGAATGGTGATCCCTTCTTTTACCTTTTCAAGGTCAGATATCATAAGGATGCCCATAGGAATACCTATTATTAACTCCACCACTACTATCACCTTCTTCTCTTCCTTAGTACTCTATTTCTATCCAGCAGACCGTCATCCTCCTAGGCATACAACCTTAGTGTAATCTTCTATTCCTCCATCCCATCTAATCAATTGTTAAGTATTGTCATACCTGTCTTCATAACATTTCTTGTATATACCCACTTTAACTCCTCTGACACTGCCATCCCCTTGATGCGGGCCCTCATTCCCTTCACATATGGACTATTAGAATACCCTGCTGAATGGTCTTTCCCCACTTCAGTCCATTTTCCAAGTCAACTGTGAACATCATCTTCCTAAAATATCAGTTTGACCAAAACACATTCTCTTTCTTTCTGTCTCTCTTACTCATTCTGTGTCTCTGTCTCTCTCCCTCTGTCTGTCTGTCTCTATCTCTATCTCTGTCTTTCTCTGTTGTGTCTCTGTCTCTATATCATGTCACCACACACACACACACACACACACACACACACACTACACTCAATAAACTCCAGTACCTCCCTTATTGTTTCCTGGACCAAGTAAATAAAATTTGCTGTTTAATAATACCCCAAACCTGACCCTCACCTGGCCGCCACAGACTTCTTTACAACTTCCATGTTATTTTCGATCCAGTGATATCAGCCTCCTTCCTGTTACTCAAAGGATACACTTCTAACTAGAAATTTCCTCTGCTATTCCCCACGACTGAGACTTTCTCTCCCTTCTCACCTCCTTTTCCTGGCTGGGATGGCTTCCTTCAGCTAACATCCCACCTTCTATAAGAAATCTTCCTAATCTCCCTTAATGCTAATGGCTTTCCTATGAGATAATTTCCCATTTACCCTTTATATATTTTGTTTGTGTATGGCTGTTTGCGTGGTGTCTCACATTAGACTGTGAGTTCCTCTAGAGACTAGTTTTTGCCTTTCTTTGTATCTTCAGTTCCTGACACATGTTATTCAATCTTTTTAGTAATGTTGGACTCTCTCTGACCTCATTTGGGGTTTGCTTGGCAATGACGTTAGACTGGTTTTTCATTTCCTTCTCATTTTACATAATGGATTCAAACTTAGATTTTCCTGACTATAGGCCTGGCGTTCTATCCATTGTGGGTCCTTAAATACTAGCTGACTGATCAGGATGTCCAGGTTGGCTTTGAACAGCAAAATTGGCTACCTAAATGAGGTAGTGTAGGGAGGGAGGGTGTCAAAATAAGCAAAATTACCCAACTCAGGCAGTCTTCATAATCTTCTCTAGATACACATATATCCATTCACATTGCAGTTCATCTTCATCAAACTCATGGGTTCTAGACCCAAGAGAAGGACCATTTGTCAGTATTTATGATTAGATGGCATTGTGCAATGATGAACTTGGAATCACAGGACCAAAATTTCAGTCCTTTCTCTGTCATTTTTTATCTGGGTGACTGTGGGCAAGTCATTTAATCTCTCTGATTTACATTTTCCTCATCTGTAAAATGATGGAATTGGACCCATAGGTTAAGGGTCCTTAATCTGAAGTTCACAAACTTGGTTTTTAAAAATATTCTGATAACTATATTTCACTATCAATAGTTTTCTTTGTAATCATCCTTCTGAAAAGAGGTCTATAGGGGTCTAGGACCAAAAAAAAATGATTTAAGGACTCATTGAGTAGGTAATCTCTAAGTTTCTTTCCAGCCTTAGATCAATAGTCCTATACAGTCAGTAATCACGGGCATAGAATCTAGACCAAATTCTCTGCTTTCTAGGGAGATAGAATTTTGTTCAGATCCATACTCAAGGCATTATAAGGTGACAGATGAGACAGGCACACAAAAAATATGACAATTTTGTGTGTTGTAGGTTGGATAGGGAAGATGATTTAGAAGGAATTTCAAATCCTGCAAACAATCTGTAAAGTTACTCTGTATTTTGACCATCAGTGGATGAGCTATATCTATCAAACATTCAATGAATTCTGACTTTGAAGGAGAAGGAAAACTTTCTAAAGGGGATAGTCAGGGAGAATAAGTCTGAATAACAACAGGCTGAGGATTCAGGGAAGACAAAAGGGGTCAGAATGAGTCAGCACAGGTAAGCAAGAGCTGGCAAGGGTGGAGGAAGAGACAATAGGCACAGTGGGCTGGGGATAAAAGAGATTTAAGGGGAGAAAGGGATAGCCAGCATTACAGAAGGCTGGGATTGTAGTGAAGTAGTGGCAATGGAGGGTGGCAGGGTCTGAGGAGAAAGGAAAATGTGTTAGAATGGGGCTTTTAGGAGAGTAAATCTGGAGTTTGTTTTGTTTTGTTTTTCCTAAAACCAGATGAGGATGACAATGTCTCTGTAATTTCCTGATGGGTTCATCCCAAATAACAAAAGCTTTCCCCTTCATCTCCATTTTATGTAAATGAAGCTCCAGACCCTATTACAATACTAGTTCCAGCTTTAGTCTCATGTTCTTGTGACTCTTTTCCTAAACTGCTTCAGTCTAATTATCTAATCTCTTCCCAAAAGGCTGAAGCATGAAGATCTGCCTGGCTTCTGGGGATTTATGCATGAATCTCTCTTCTAGATAAATTCAGCCTGAAGATCAACATTTGTCAAATGTGTATTTGTCTTAATTAAGAGAAGTATTCTTTGGTAATTAAAGTTTGGAGGACTCATTAGACAGGCTTTACTCATTTGGGGCCCCAAGGCAAACCCGTCTTTGCTGCCTATACTACTGCCCCCTGGCGATTTCATATCAAAACTGCAGAAGAAGCCTTCAGATAAAGTAGTATGGACAAGAATAATAATAACTAACATTTATATAGCCAAGTGCTATATGTGTCAAGTGCTTTTTAATTATTGTCGCATTTCATTCTCACAAGAACCCTGATAGATAGGTGTTTATTGTTATCCCCATTTTATAGATGAAGACAGTAAGGCAAGTAAGTGACTTAAAAGCACAGCCACCTGCCTAAGTGATAAAGACTTAAAGGTAAAAGGGAAAACAAGTTTTGAAACTTGTTCAGAGTTGGCAAAAAAAAAAAAACCTCTGTGTGTGTTCACACAATAGGCTCTTTACAAGCACATTGTACCTTGACCCCAACATAGTGATGTCATTTTGGTTCTCTTTGAGAATGAAAGACAACAACCATTCTTCCAGACAGAGATGTGCTGGAGCCAGCTCTGATAAAATTTCAGTATAAGTATTTATATCTTAGAAACCTGAAATTTCTAGAAATCAGGGCTTGATTTATTGTTTCATTGATCATCTAGGTTTAAGAAAGTGTCAGAAATTTACATTAAACTCGAAACATTAAAGTGTATGAATACATCCCCTTCTCCCAGCTGATTATTAAACATTTACCAGCATACCCACACACTGCTCTAGAAATATTGCTTAGCAAGAGTGTAATGGAAGGCTTGGGGAATGAAGTCATCACTAGCCTGAAGGCCTGATGACAGAATAATGATAACAATAATAAAAATGTATGTAATTTTTTTCTTTTACTGGTTGTTTACAGTAACATTGTTAAATTTATCTAGTATTTTTTTAACCCCAGTATTTAACACAGAGCCTGGCATATAGCAGCTATTTAAAAAATATTTATTGATTGCTTGATAGATTAAATTTTGCACTTCCCTTCATCCTTCTTTTCCTCCCCCAACTCTGTGACTTCAGTATTACATTAGTAGTTCCATGATCTGAGTCATCTTCTACTCACTCTCCCTCAACCCTTATTCCAATCCGTTGTCAGATTTTCCCATTTCTTCCTCCACAACATTACTCTCAGTCATCTCCTTCTCTTTACTCATATAGTCACTACCAGGCATATTCTGGAGCTGGCTCTTACTGGTGAGCAAAGGAGTTAAATTTTTAGGTCTTCATTTATGCCTCAATACACCTCATATTAGATTTAATTTATTTTTCAATTGATTGCCTAGACTTGGGAAAGTAAAGGAGAAAATGTTACTAATGCAGATTATACTTCAGAGTCTCCAACATATGCTCCCACCCCCAAATAATTGTGAAATATTTACTAGTACACCCCAGCCCTAGTTGAACCTAAAACTACTCCTCTCTTCCTCAAATTAAATCAATAGTCTTCTAATTGCTCTCCCAACCTTCTGCCTCTCTCAAGTTCACAGGGTCCTCCACATAGCTGCCAAAGTGATTTTCCCAAAACATAATTCTGACCATGTCATTTTCCTATTCAATAAACTCCAGTGGGTTACTATCTCTTTTTGGATCCAATATAAATTTTGTTTGGCATTAAGAGTTCTTCACAATCTGACCCCACCTTACCTTTCCAACCTTATTAAAAATTATCCCTCTTGATGTACTTCACAATCAAGGTATTATTGGCTTTCTTACTGCTCCTTATACAAGACATTGTCATTCATCCCTGTGCCTTTGTATCTAGCATTCCAAGAGGGAACTCCTTCCTCATCTTTGCCTTGCATTACCTGCTTGAGGCTTCTCATGGTCTCCTTCCCTCTCCCTTATCCCAGTTATTAGTGCATCCTCCCTCAAAAATTATCTTGTCTACACCAATATATGTGTGTGATTATTTTCTTTTTAGAATGTAAGCTGTGGGAGGACAGGAACTGCTTCACTTTTGTCTTTATGTTCCATAGAAGCTAGGCAGCTGATGGCTATGCATAGAGCCTTGAAGACAAGTTCATGGTTGTTGTTCAGTAGTTTTCAGTTGTGTCCAATTCATGGTTCCATTTGGGATTTTCTCAAAGACACTGGAGTGGTTTGTCATTTCCTTCTCCAACTCATTTTACATATGATGAAATTGAGGCAAACAGATTTAAATGACTTGTCCAGGGTTGCACATCTAGTAAGTGGAAGTGTAATGCCAGAGAAACTGAGGTAGGATAGAGATTAAAGATTTTTAATAATTGTAATAGTGGAGAGTGTGGACTTGCAGCCATATTAGCCAGCCATCTGAATAGGACTCTTGTCTCAAAGTATCCAGCAACAGAGAGAGGGATTCCAGAGACCCCAGCGATCAGGGACACAAAGGCAAAGGGAGGGACAGAGCACTGGGGGAATAGAAGTTTCAGAAAAGGACCATAAATTCAGTTCTGACAAGTTGGGGGTATGGAGAAAGGATCATAAATTCTGATAAGGAGCTAGGAGACACTGAGTCTGAGACCAGAAAGATATGTCCAAACATTGGAGATGATCCATCTGGAGTTCTATGACTCTTTGAATCCTGAGTGGCCATAACGCTGCAGCTCCAATTATCTCAGTCCTAATGGCTAAGAAGAGAGGGTTGCCACCAGGCATAACAATTCAGGGAAATTGTGGCAGGGAAAGTGAGGCATAACAGCAGAGGTCAGATAAATTCAGGAAGATGAGTCTGACTCCATACCAGTATTGCACTACCTAGCTGCCACAAAAGACAAGATGACTCATTTAAATCTAGCCTCAGATACTTCCTAGTTATGTGACCAAGTCATTAATCATTATCTGCCTCAATTTCTTCAACTATAAAATGGGGATCATAATAACCCTTACCTCCTACAGTTGGTGTGAGGATCAAATGAGATATTTGTGAAGAGCTTATCATGTGTTAAGGTACTATGTAGTTGGCACATAGGTACTATATAAAATGCTTATCTCTTTCCCTGGCACAATGTCCATCACAGTAGGTGCTTAATATTTATTGATTCACTACTTACCAGTTATGCAATACTGAATAAGTTTGACCTTCAATTTTCTTATTTGTAAAATGAGGTTGATAATGATACCTATCCTATCTTATTTCCTAGAGTTTTTATTGAAGCAGTCAGCTGGAGAAGACAGCTCTGAGAGGGGGAAAAAGATGAGTTTTGCCAATAAGCCCAGAGTTTTTGAACCAAACCCCAGTGGCTTAGGTTTTAGTTGAGATGGATGCCTAATTGGTCTCATCTCTCTTAGGTCTCTTCTTATAGCATTTTTTTTGTTTTGAGCTAACAAAGAATATTCCCAGTACAAGTGAGAATGTGATTTTTTAAAACTTTTTGTTGTTGTTGTTTTTTGGGTTCTTTTGTTTTGTTTTTGCTTTTTTTTTGCTAAGGCAATTGGGGTTAAGTGACTTGCTCAGGGTCACACAGCTGGGAAGTGTTAAGTGTCTGAGACCAGATTTGAACTCAGGTCCTTCTGACTTCAGGGCTGTTACTCTATGCACTGCACCACCTAGCTTCCCCTAAAACTGTTTTTTGAAAAATATTTCTTTATTCTGTCTTTTCTTGAGCTCTCCCTTATGAATGTGTATGTGTGCATGTGTGCATGCTCATATGTATACACATTTGGGAGTTGTACATTTTGGGTTATATTTATTTATTGTTTTATTTTGTTACAAATCAGCCCATGAGTGAGAAAAAAAAGTTTTTTCTTACTTAAATCTCAAAGTTCTCTGATCATTGTTCCTCAGAAACAACCCATCAACCCAAATACTGGGTCCAGTATTAACTATTTTTCCTTTTTTTCATGAGACTTTCTTTTTCCTTTTAAAAATCTATCTCATTTCATGTGATCTCTTAACCTAGAGTAAGTCTCCTGGAATTCTGTTATCCTGGAACCTTTTCTCCAGTGAATGGTGATTCCCTTGCTAGTCATTATGGGCTCTTGAGCCAAATTGTGGATCTTCCATTAAGGGAAACCTACCCTATTATAGTCTCACTTTTATATCTTGAATTTTGCTTTTCTGTTTAGGTTCCTGTTTCTTTGGAGTTAGTTTTTCGTAACTCTTGGCTTTCCTAAAAATTTAAGGCAGGAATGTATGTGCAGAGCTCCCGCCTCCCTCTTTTTGCAGATGCCTACTAGGGAGGTTTTTATCTTGAAGCACTGATAAAACCCACAACAGCTAGGGTCATTTCTCCATCCTGCAAGAACTGGCCTCCACAGGAAATACCTCAAGTTGTGCAGTACTTTTCCATCCAGCCCTTGAGGAGTAGAAAGATCTCTCTGCAGGCTGATGTTGGAATCCCTTGGAGCTTGGATCACTATTCTCAGATGCTGCTGCAAATTCCTAGGATCTGCTATGCCTCCAATAATTGGGCATCTTTGGTCCAGCACAGTGATATCTCAGGGCCAGATCTCAATTGTTCAAGTCTATTGTTAAATTTTCATTGTGAGCCTAAGATGTGGCATTGCTAAAATTCAGAACTTGATCTATTGCTTTGTTGGTTGTCTAGTCTTTAAAAAATAATAATAATGCAGGTTAAATTTAAAACTATGTATATATACATATACATAACATATATACTCATATATGTACCACACCCACATACATACTATATATATTAGCTCTGCAGAAGTTCAGTAGAAGTCTCAGGGAATTAATTCCTCATCAGCCTGGAAGCCTGGTAACTGTAGACTAATAATTATAATAAATATGAAAATGCATTTATATGAATATAGTTACAATAACACCTGTACTTTATTAAAATATTCCTATAAATATATTTATTATAATACATTATACATTATTAAATATATTCTAAATGTATTTAAATAAATAATAAGATGATGATGATGATGATAACTGCCATTTATATTGTGTCTTAAAGTTTGCAAAATGCTTTACATACATTATCTTACTTGAGCCTCACAACACCTCTGATCCAGGATGATACATGCCTAGAGACATTTAGGTAGCACAGTGGATATAGTATTGAGCTTGGAGTTAGAAAACTAAATTCAAATACGGCTTTACACACTTATTAGCTGTGTGTGACTCTGGGTAAATCATTTAACTACTTTCTGTTTCTTCAACTCTAAAATGAGGATAATAACAGCACCTTCCATCATCCTTTCCCCCATCAGAGATCAAGTCTTGCCAATAAGCTCAGAGAGATGAAGTGATATAATATTTGTAAAGCATTTAGCACAGTACCTGGCACATTTTCTTATTATTCAGTTGTATTGGTCATTTCCGATTTTTCATGACTCCATTTTGGAATTCTCTTGGCAAGGATACTGAAGTAGTTTGCCATTTCCTTTTCCAGCTCATTTTATTGATGAGGAAATGGAGTTGTATAGGGTTAAGTGATCTACCCAGGATCACATAGCCTGTCTGAGGCTTGATTTGAACTCAGAAAAAAAGTCTTTCTGACTGCAGATCTAGCACTCTATCCACTGCATCAACCAACAGCCCTGGCACTTAATAAATGCTTGTTCTCTTCCCTTCCTTTTCCCTTCTCCCCATTTCTTTGGGTACTGACTCAGTGAACCACAATCACTAACAAAAAGCCTGCTGGTTGATACTTAAATCCTCACTTCATTCTATAAGCTTAAATCTCCCCTGTGTAGCCATTACTGGCACATACTTTTACTAATTGATTTGTCAGGCAGAAAAATATATGGAATTTTCCACCTTTGTACTAGTGTCATTTGTGTAGATAGCTATCCCTCTACTAGTCTGTATGTAACTTCCTTAAAGGCAGAGCTGTGCCTTACTCATCTTTTGTCATATCTGCTATTGTCAGCAAACAGCAGCTGTTCCAATAAATACATGCTGATTGAATTGTGCTATTTTTTCTAAAAGTTATATGGAAAAATTAAGCATTGCTTTAGGACATGGCATGCAATGGTGGGGGCAGTCTGCAAACATGGAAAATTGGGCAATAATTTGGAGACCGTGACATGTAGTTTGTGAATAGATATATTTCATTGACCCATCTTGATAAACCATATTTAAAGATGTCTCTCTTGCATGAATTTGTTTATGTTCAGTTTCTATTCCTTCAGTACTGGTCTGGCCCTGACCTCTCTTTGCAGCTAAGTCCAAGTAATTCAGTACTTCCCTGCCTCTCTACTCTTATAAGATCTGCACAGCACTCCAAGTCAGGCCCACAGATGCACAGAGGAGACATTATACCCAATTGCCCTTGTGCCTGTTTATCTTTAGCACTATTTAATAGACACTAAAGAAATTTTGTCTTTTTTATGAACTAGATCAAGACACATATACTTACAGACAAATACAAAAAGAACATGCAGAAAGTGGAAAAACAGGATACCTAATATATGCTTAATATAACTGAAATCTAACAAAAACATAAAATTTAAATAATGGGAGGCTAGTCCAAACGATTTTGCATTTAGATAAAATGGAATTGGAGAAAAATATCATCTTTCTTTTTATTAGTCCAAAATAATTCATGAATGAAGTAGAATTTCAGGAATTAAATGAAAGAATAATGGGATGAAGAAACAAATGGGATGGAAGCAATTCTAGGAATACAAAGAAGCTTCAGAGAAACTGTAGATGTAGGACTGCTTGTTATTTGAATGACCCAGGACAAATCACTTAACCTGTTTACCTTGGTTTCCTCAAGTATAAAATGGTAATAAAAATAGCAATTACCACACAGATTGTTGTGAGGATCAAAGAAGATAATATTTGTAGCACTTAGTACAGTACCTGGCACATTGTAGGCACTAAATTAATGCTTAGTTCCTTTCCCCCTTCTCCTCATTTATAAAATGAAAGTGTTAGAATAGATGAGATTGAAATAATCTATGATGTCTTCTAATTTTAAATCCAAGATCCCATGATTGAACATTATTAGTTTTTTAGATTATTATTATTAGATTGAACATATTAGTTTAAAACTACTTAGTCCAGGATAGCTTGCTTTATTGGGCCTGCAGCAGAGAGCTAACATATGGTAGAATCCCAGACTTGGCAGGGACTTCAGTATGTCTTCTAATTCAACTGTATTTAACCAACAATACCTTCTTCAATATGCCCAACAAGTGATCAAAGCACCTTCTCTTGACTTAAACTGATTTTCTTCCAGGGAATTCCATTGTTCTTTTTAAACAGCATGTACAAAGAATGTTTTTTTTTTAAATCCTTCCCCACCAAAGACAAGAGGGCATAAAACTCATATGCCTTTTTTCTCAATACTATAAAATTTTTATGAGGATGGAATATCAATTATTAAGTATGTCATAGATGAAGATATGAGCAAAGAACAGACAGACCTTCACAGACAATTTTCTATTGCAGAATCTGTCTTCATCTTAATGGGGGCAGAGAATACAATCTTTTTTTGTATTAAATACTATGCCCCTCCTTGTCAAACATTTGATGTGGTATAGCAAAACACAGACTTTAAACTTTATATCCTACCACTACACCCCTCTCCGATTGCCTAAGATGACAGGAAAAAATAATAATAAATGTTGAAGGGGATGTAGGTAAACTGGGACACCAATACATTGTTGGTGGAGTTGTGAACTGATCCAACCATTCTGAACAGCAATTTGGAACTATGCCCAAAGGGCTATAAAACTGTGCATACCCCTTGATCCAACAGTGTCTTTATTGGGCCTGTATCCCAAAGAGATCTTAGAGGAGGGAAAGGGACCCACATGTGCAAGAATGTTTGTGGCAGCCCTTTTTGTAGTGGCTAGAAACTGGAAACTGAATGGATGCCCATCGACTGGAGAATGGCTGAACAAATTATGTTATATGAATGTTATGGAATATTATCGTTCTATAAGAAATGACCAGCAGGATGGTTTCAGAGAGGCCTGGAGAGAGTTACATGAACTGATGCTAAGTGAAATGAGCAAAACCAGGAGCAAAAACCAATCCTCTTTTCAATAATAAGGTAATTCAGGACAATTCCAATAAACTTGTGATGGAGAGAGACATCTGCATCCAGAAAGAGGACTGTTGTGGATCACAACATAGTATTTTCATTTTTTTTTTTGGTTACTTTTTGGTTTTTTTTCCTTATTCTTTTCCTTTTTGATCTGATTTTTCTTGTGCAACACGATAAATGTGGAAATATGTATAGAAAAAATGCACGTGTTTAACATGTATTGTATTGCTTGCTCTCCAGGGGAGGAGGTGGGGGGAAGGGAGGGAGAAAAATTTAGAACACACAATTTTGTAAGGATGAATGTTGAAAACTATCTTTGCATGCATTTTGATAATAAAAAGTTATTGTTTTAAAAAATAATGCTGATTAAACTAAAAATAAAAAACCTTTATTTCCTCAAAATTTCTAGTAGATGGAGATAACTATGCTCAATGATCCTCTGATTCTTAGTCAAAGTAAGTGGTAACGCAGGAAAATGTATGTTTTCCAGTGATTTGTCCTTGCCATGGAGTATTATCCTTGCCACAACCACATGGAAGAGGGATTCCCTTTGTATTTTGAAGTCACTTAGCTACCACTCCTGATAAATCATCAGCTTAGTTCTGGAAGACACATAGAGGCCATAAAGACAAGTCTCATTTTGCAAATGAGGAAACTGAAGCATAGTTAAATGATTTATAAAAGATTACATAGTCTCTGATATGGGATAAGAACCCAGGTATAAAGAAAGGTCAAATAAAAAACCCAGTCCTTGCTCTCAAGGAATTTACAATCCAGAGACACTGTGGATAGAATACCAAATTTGGAGTCAGGAAGACCTGAGTTCGAATATGACCTCAGACACTTACTAGCTGTGTAACCTTGGGCAAGACACTTAACCTGGTTTGCCTCTGTTTCCTCATCTGTACAATAAGCAGGAGAAGGAAATAGGAAACTACAACCAATATTTTTGCCAAGAAACCCCAAACAAGGTCACTTAAGTGTTGAACAACAAATGAACATACATATCTTTTCCCTTTTGTTCCAGCTTCCTTCTCTAGCACCTGGTGCCTTGAGACTTTTCCACAAGACTACAGAGAGGAAAGTGAAGAGTTTTAAGAGATATTGGCTAGAGGACTTCATAGCTTAACCATTTTTCCTGTTATTTTCGCTATGCCTAATAAATATGTGGCCAAAGTATGTTGATTGCCTGGCTTTTGTGCATGTGGAATATTGTTCATCAGAACTGAGAAAAACGATGTGGTAATAGGGGAAGACCCATAGATTTTCATAAGAGGATAGGAACTATCTTGCATTGGTAAAAAAAAAAAAAAAGAACTTAGCACTTTCTATCCAACTTTTTCCTCTTAGAAAATTGTCTAGAACACTGAGAGTTTAAGTGACTTTCCAGGCTTCCACAGGCTCCTATGTGTCAGAAGTGGAACAAGAGGTCTTCCTGATTTCAAAGCCAGCCAGCTTCTATCTGCTCATTACATCTTGCTGACTCTTAAGCACAATGGTATCAAACTCAAATAGAAGCAGGAGTAAGAAATCCCTGAGGATTGCATATTGAATTAGTTTTAAAATGTGACCTTATCTGTGCTTTATTATATTTTTATTTATTTTATTGAGTGGCTAGGAGGCAATGGAAAGAGCCCCAAGCCTAGAATCAGGAAGAATTATTTTTCTGAGCTCAAATCTGACATTTACTAGTTGTGTAACTCTGGGTAAGTTACTTAACCCGATTTATCTCAGTTTCCTCATTTGTGAAATGACCTGGAGAAGGAATTGGTAAACTATTCCAAGTATCTTTGCCAAGGAAACTCCAAATGGAGTCAGACATGACTGAATAGCATCAAAAATTTATTTTGTTAAGTGTTTCCCAAATGCAATCTGGATCAGGCCTCACTCAGGAGTGTTGTGGGCAGTATATTGGGCACATCTGGTTTAGAATCTCATATTTTCAAAAAATATCTCCATTTTTTTTCAAAAAATAATTTCAAGATTTCAATTCAAGAAAGACAATTTTCTTTTTTTATGATAGCTTTATTTTTCAAAATACATATGAAGATAGTTTTCAATATTCACCCTTACAAAACCTTGTGTTCCAAATTTTTCTCATTTCCCCCACACCCTTTCCCTAAAGAGAAAGTAATCCAATATAGGTTAAACATGTGCAATTCTTCTAAACATATTTCCACATTTATTATGCTGCACAAGAAAAATTAGATCAAAAACAAAGAAAAGTGAGAAAGAAAAAAATGCAAACAACAACAAAAAAAGGTGAAAATACTATGTTGTGATCCACATTCAGTCCCTACAGTCCTCTTTCTGGAGGCAGATGGCTCTCTCCATCACAAGTCTATTGGAATTGGCCTGAATCATTTCATTGTTGAAAAGAGCATGTCCATTACTTGTTATTGCTATGTACAATGTTATCTTGGTTCTACTCACTTTATTTAGAATCAGTTCATGCAAGTCTCTCCAGGCCTTTCTGAAATCATCCTGCTGATCTTTTCTTATAGAAAAATAATATTCTATTACATTCATATACCATAACTTATTCAACCATTCCTCAACTGATGGACACCCACTCAGTTTCCAGTTTCTTGCCTTCTTCCAGTTTCTTCTTCTAATAAACATTTTTGCACATGTGTGTCTTTTCCCCTTTCCAAAAAAAATAATTCTAAGCAAATTTTCACATAATCTCCAAATCAAGAACTTTTAATGTGAACTTAAAATGTATTTATTTCAATATGTGCAACTTAATATAATTTAATTATATCAAATTTATACACAATGATTTTTATTACATAGCATACATAATTTTATATAATTATATATAGCTTAATATGAATATTATTTCTTTAAATACATATTACTATTTCAGTATAATTGGTTTCTTTTATTGTTTTAGGATGAGTATTTAAATTATTATTCCAAGAAGAAGTATTTAGGCTTCATGAGACTGTCAAAGGAGCCCAGAACTCATAAGAAAAGATTAAAAAGCCCTGTCCTACATCAATGTTGAACCTGGACTAGAAGCAAGCAAGAGTCAAGGAATATCTAAGTGTTTGCAATTGCCACTGTCACTGGAGAAACTACAACCTTTTAGAATGTTCTCCTATGCTTGGGCTAGAATACTGACAAGACCACTTGTTTGATGACTCATACAATCTTGGAAAGCAACTCAGCTATACTCTTTGGATGCCTTTTTGTAGACTTGAGGAAAACATCACATTAGGAAGCAATATGGTCTTCTAGTATCACAAGGGTTACCCACCAAATGCACAAAGAGCTCACAGGTGTCATCCAAGTTAGAAAATTATTAAGAAAAGAGAAAACATAAAACTATGTCTCCTAAGTACTTCAAGAATGGAATTATCACTTTTAATTGAGAAAACTATGGAGAACAATCATGGAAGAGGTAACTCCTGAGTTTGACTTTGAAGGAACAAGAGAATTTTAACAGGTATACAGTTGAAGAATCTCTTTTCAAGCAAGGGAAAGAATGACATTTTTTAATGGATGGAGTCTGGATAAGTCAGTGTTTTAAGCAAAGCCTTCAGAGATATTTTGTACATTTTATTAGATATTATAGATATTTTAGAGGGATGAGTTTGTATTGCTGTCAGATATTTTATGATGTAGTATGAAGCTTCAGAGAATCTATGTTCAAATACTAGATCTACTCACTTCTTTTGTGACTTTGGTTAAATACCTTAATCTGGGCCTCACCTTTCTCTTCTATCAAATGAAGGTATACATAGAATATTTGTAAAGTTCCATCATGCTCTAAATGGACTTTTCTATGACTCACCAATCTCTTCTAGCACTAAAATGCTAAAATTGAGAAAAGAATAAGTCTTAGAATTTAGGTTTTGGATTCAAATTTAATCTAAGATGGATTTGGTTGCAACAGATTATTTGTCTTCAGACCTTATTCTTTAGTTTCCTTAATATTTCCCTTTCCTTCTCCCCCCAAAACACTGATCAAAACATCTTTTTCTTTTTAATATCTGGGGCATGTTACCCTCTACACTTCTCCTTTGGTCCTTTTCTCTCTTTTAAAAAGTATTTTATTTTTAGTTTGAAATTTTCCCCTCCTTCTAACATTTTCCTATCCATTAAAAAGGCAGCTAGGTGGCACAGTGGATAAAGCCCCAGCCCTGAAGTCAGGAGGACCTGAGTTCAAATCTGGTCTCAGACACTTAACACTTCCTAGCTGTGTGACCCTGGGCAAGTCACTTAACCCCAATTGTCTCAGAAAAAAAAAAAGGCAAGAAATGCAATACTCATTACATATAATGATGTGGGTGATGTAGACACCAGATAATGGTAGGCCCCAAAAGTTGGGGTTCAATCATGTGAAGAATTCACAATAGCCATTGTTTAGTAAGAGGTAGATTTACTTAAGAAGAGGTTACAGACAAAATAAAGGGATACAAACACCGAGAATGGTAAATATGAAATAGAGTTGGGAGAGCAGATGAAAGACAAGCTCCTCAGTGGAATTCACACTACCTAGCATAAAGGGAGCACCCCCATGAGGTTGGGGCAGGTTGAATCCTAAAAGGACGTAGCACTCTAAAAGAATTAGCTATAAGGAGGAGAAGTGGGGTTGAGAAGCATAGTGGAGTTAACAGAGATACCATGTAGCATAGAGGAGGGGTAAGGAGAAAGACACTATGGGGCAGAGTGCCTTTATGAACTGACCCAAAGGAAGGCAGCAACTATGGGATGGCCCACAAGTGGGATTTTATAGGGAAAATTTAACTTCAGGGACATGACTGGGATTTTTGACAGGGAATGGCAAGGTGAGACTAACTGAGAACCCTACAAAGGATGGGTCTCAGGGGGGTGACATTACTTGTATTTCTGACTGGTGGACCTCCCCAGAAGGTGAGACCATGGAGCTAAACTGATCTCTATCAGTGCCTTCTTCCTGCTTGCCTCAGGGATCAATTCTTTAGTTCCTCTCTGTCCAATACACCATCCAAGACCTCATCAATAATGAAGTCATGGAAAACATAATTCCACATTAGTCATGTTCTGAACAAAAAGAGAAAAAGTGTGCTTCAATCTGTATTCTGAATCCATGAGTTCTCTCTGGGAATGGATAGCATTTTTCATCATGAATCTTTTGGAATTATTGTGGATAATTGTATTATTGTAAATCTATTGTACTGATCAGAGTTATTACTAAGTTTTTCACAGTTGATTGTCTTTATAATAATGCTGTTATTATGTAAATTATTCTCATGGTTCTGTTTCTGTATCAGTTTCTAAAAGTTTTCCCAAATCTTTCTGAAATCATCCCCTTCATTACTTCTTACACATATACCATAACTTAGTCATTCCCCAATTGATGGACATTTCTTCCATTTTCAAATTCTTTGCCAACACAAAAAGAGCTGCCATAAATATTTTTGTACATATGGGGTCCTTTTCCTTTTTCATTGATCTCAGGTATAGGTCTACAAGTGGTATTGCATAGGATTGTGTTTTTTTAGCCTTTTGAGCATAGTTCCAATTTGCTCTCCAGTATGGTTAGACTAGTTCACAGTTCTAACAACAATGCATTAGTATATCTATTTTCCCACATCCCCTCCAACATTTGTTATTGTCCTTTTTTGTCATTTTAGTTTTATGAATGTAAGATGATACCTCAGTTGTTTTAATTTGTATTGTTCTAATTACTACTGACAGTATTTTTTCACATGGATTATTGACAGCTTCGATTTCTTCTTCTGAAAACTGCTTGTTTATATCCCTCAAGCATTTATATTTTGGTCCTTCTCCTGGGTACTCATGGAAAAAAGTCAGAGTTTTCTTTTATTTTCTAAAAATCAAGAAGAATGGAATTCACCAGGTAGGAAAGTTTACTAGCTGTGTGACTCTGGGCATGTCATATAATCTCTATTTGCCCCAGTTTCCTCAACTGTAAGATGGGGATCATAATAACATTTATCTCTCAGTGTTGTTGTGAGGATCAAATGAGATAATTATTGTAAAATGCTTAGCACAGTAGATCTCACATAGTAGATAGTATATAAATGTTAGTTATATTATCATCATTGTAATCAAGACTTTCTGGCTCACCTCCCATTACAGATGGCTACCACCCTACAACCTCAGTCTGCAAGAATCCCAAGAGTTTGGGAGGGGGAGACATTGAGCTTTTCCAAATGCTGGGGAATTTGCTGAGAAGTAGTAACAGTGACACAGATGAACTTTTCTAGATATTTCTTCCATTTTCTTTTTTTTCCTGTATTTTTCCTCTACATTTATTTCTTTTTTTTTCTGTTTCCCATAAGAGTAGGTAAGTGGTGTGGTGGATAAAGCACTGGGCCCACATTCAAATGTGGTCTCACACAATTTACTAGCTGTGTGACCTTAGGCAAGTCACTTAACCCCAATTTGCCTCAATTGCTCAGTTGAAAAATGGGAGAAGGCAAAAAGTTATCAAATTGCACATACCCTTTGATCCAGCAGTTTCTACTGGGCTTATCTCCCAAAGAGATCTTAAAGGAGGGAAAGGGCCCCACATGTGCAAGAATGTTTGTGGCAGCCCTTTTTGTAGTGGCAAGAAACTAGAAACTGAGTGGATGCCCATCAATTGGAGAATGGCTGAATAAATTATGGTATATGAATGTCATGGAATATTATTGTTCTGTAAGAAACGACCAACAGGAGGATTTCAGAGAGGCCTGGAGAGACTTGCATGGACTGATGCTGAGGGAAATCAGCAGAACCAGGAGATCATTATACACGGCAACAACAATATTACAGGATGATCAATTCTGATGAATGTGACTCTTTCCAACAATGAGATGATTGATGCCATTTCCAATGATCTTGTGATGAAGAGAGTCATCTACAACCAGAGAGACGCCTGTGGGAACTGAATGTGGATCACAACATAACATTCTCACTCTTTTTGTTGTTGTTCGCTTGCATTTTGTTTTCTTACTCATTTTCTTTCCTTTTTGATCTGATTTTTCTTATGCAGCAAGAGAATTGTATAAATATGTTTACACATATTGCATTTAACATATATTTTTTAACATATATTGGATTGCTTGCCATCTAGGGGAGGGGATGGGGGGAAGGAGGGGAAAATCTGAAACATGAGACTATGCAAGGGTCAATGTTGCCAAATTACAAGAAAAATGGGAGAAGGAAAGGGCAAACCACTGTAGGATCTATGCCAAGTAAACCCCATGAAGAGTTGGACAGATCTGAATGGTTGAACTATAACAGGTTGTTGCAGGAGGGAGACAGGGAAGAGATTTATTTCTTATCCTGTGACTCTGTCCCCTCCTTTCCCTGATCAGGGGTCTGTTTGCCTGCCTGTCTCTCCATCAGTTTTCTCTGAACAGAACCTGTAGCACATTCTAGGTTATCTGCAGATTCCAGTGTATGCTTTCCCTTCCTGAAATAGCCTCTGCACCTCCTGCTTCTCCTCTTCCTCCCCCCCCCCCAGCTCTGCTAGAGGGAATGCAGACAGAGGAGTAGGTTTGAAAGCAGCATACACATATTGTTTCCCTGCTCATTTCTCCCACAGATCCACCCCTGTAGTATCTCTAGATCTCACTCTAATCTGCTCTACTTTCCCTTCTCCCTCTCCTCCCACTGTCCCTCCAAAACACTGTTTTTCCTCTTTTCCATTTCTGCATCTGTTTTTCTGCATCCTGTTTTCTCCATCCCTGTTTAGTTCTGTGTGGGACAGCTACCTTTACCTAAATTAAAATCAAAGACTCTCAGGGTAAAAAGCAAAAAAAAAAAAAAAAAAAAAAAGGATCTATGATCTTGTGAGAAAGGGCAACTCCCAACAGACAAGATGTAAGCAGAGGAGTACAAAGCACAAGCTGCAAACACAATATATAGATCCTGATGCAGAAGTCCCCACCCTCTCCTTTTGACCTTTTCTCCCATTGGCTGAGGAGTTCTAATTTACCCAGAAACTGAATATCTACCCCAGAAACAAAGAATACTATCCAATAATACACTCTTTACCATAGGTACTTAAATGCTTATGAAAAGGTCAGAGGGGGCAGGAGGGGAATGTAAGTTTATTTAAAACAATGAAACACCTGGAGTTTTTAGCTATAGCTTCAGTTTGTTATTGCAAAGTCTAAAGTCACAATTAGAACATAGGCAGAGGCCATATTCTTACGAGAGGTCTTCACTCAGTTTATTCCATTCAGTTCTAAATGCATCAAGCAGCTACTTTGATATTTGGGTGTGTTGTTCATTTCTGGTTATAGTTAAAAGTCTAGTTTGTGGTTTTATGATTTTTTTCCTTTCCAGGGTACAATTTGGGTACAATCTGATCTTGGGTACCATCAGATTGAATCCTGATGAAGGCCTACCTCAGGGACAGCAGAAGCAAGCATTTATTAAGTACCTACTGTATGCTAGGCATCAGACTAAGCACTTTACAAATATTATCTCCAGTCTATTTCACGAAAACCTTGGAAAATAGGCTCTATTGTTAAGCTTCATTTTACAGATGGAGAACCTGTAGCAAATAGAGGTTAAGTAACTTTTGAGGCTGGATTTGAACTCCAGGCCCAGCATTCTTACCTAGTATATCATCTAGTTAACTCTTTTTTTTTTTTTGCTTTTTGCTGAGGCAATTGGGGTTAAGTGACTTGCCCAGGGTCACACAGCTAGGAAGTGTCTGAGACCAGATTTGAACTCAGGTCCTCCTGACTTCAGGGCTGGTGCTCTAATCATTGCACCACCTAGCTGCCCCATCTAGTTAACTCTTATGATCACTTATGATCCATGGAATAGATTTTAGGCCACAATTGTTGTCTATATATAGTTATTTGTGTGTTGTCTCCCTCACTTATAATGTGAGGTTTTTTTTGTTGTTGTTGGTTTTTTTTTGCTGAGGCAATTGGGGTTAAGTGACTTGCCCAGGGTCACATAGCTAGGGAATGTTAAGTGTCTGAGACCAGATTTGAACTCAGGTCTTCCTGACTTCAGGGCTGGTGCTCTATCCACTGCGCCACCTAGTTGCCCAATAATGTGAGTTCTTAAGCCTTGGTGGGATACTCATGATTAATAGACATAACCTGGGAGAAAGATCCTACAAAGGAGACATGCACTGATTGTGCATGTGAACGACTCCCAGGAAGGTGATCCAACCTCACTCCACAGGACTTTGTCCTCCTCACTCCAATGCAACCAAAGTGAAAAAGAGTTTTAAGTTATCCCACTGGGAATCCTTTGTATGCACGTTCAGTTTGAGCTCAGCAGCCACCAGAAAAGTCTTTTTTCTCTATACAATGAGAGGACAAGAAACCACCAGAGAAGACTTGCACATGAGTTGGGGTGGGGAGGGAGAGGTTAGAGGGACAGGGCATTCTGTTGCACAGGAAACAAGCTTACCCAAGCTTCCATGTGAGGGATTATAGCAAGCAAAACAATGAGCATGTTTAGCAGATGCAACTCCCACTGGCCAGGCCCTATGTTACAAGGATTAGAAGTGGTAAAAAGGAACAATTTTTTCCTGCAGAAAAATACTCTTCTCTTCTCTGGAAGAAAAGACAGACAGAAATCAGATGAAGCTGGACAACAGATGAGGGGACTTTTTTTTTTAACCCCGAGTTCAGTTTCTTTCACCATTTTCCACTCAACTCTTTCTGACTCATCTCCCATCACTGATGGCCACCATCCTATAACCCCACTGGTTTGCAAGGATTTCCAGAAATTTTGGTAACATTCAAAAACATGTCACCAAATAGCAACCTTTTTGAGGGCCATAATTCCCATGAAGGATGAAAAGAGTAAACTATCCATCTGTGGCCCTTTGTGCTGAGTTGTCCTTGCTGGAGAAATATAAAGTCAGAATAAAGGCCAAGCCCTTGCTTGTAATTGTAATCAAGGGAGGTCCTGGGTAGGGGAGACCCCTTTCATTCCAATCCACTGTTCTTTTAGAAGTCAGAAGAATGGATGATCTTTCTTTTTTTTTTTTTCTCTTGGGCAGAGACTGACCTAGAAGTTGATTTTCTTTGCTTGATCCCAGGAGACATAAGTAAGGGAAGTAACTGGAACCTTGCAGAAAGGAAGATTTAGGTTAAATATAAAGATAACAATCTGAAACATTAGAACTATCTCAAAAAGGAATGAACTAGTTTGGAAGGCGCACTTTCTTAGGGTCTTCAAATGAAGGCTGCAAAGCCTTTCTTCTATATATAACCTTGCCTAGGGATTCTTGTAGACTGAGGTTGTAGGATGGCAGACATCAGTAATGAAAGATGAGCTAGAAAGTCTTAATTATAATATAATAATAATGATAATAATATTGCTAATATTTACATGCCATCTACTATATGAGAGCTACTGTGCTTAGCACTTTACAATAATGATCTCATTTGATTCTCATAGCAACACTGAAAGGTGGGTGTTACTATTATTCCAGTCTTACAGTTAAGGAAGCTGTATATATGAGGAAATATATAACAGAGGTTATGTGATATGCCAAGGGTCACACAGTAAGTGACTGAGCCTTGATTTGAACTTAGGTTTTCCTTACTACAAGCCCAAAGCTGTATCTACTGCATCACCTAGTTATCTTCATTTCCCCCTACTTGCTCTGCACCCAGGGCCCTCAAGTGTAACAACCCTCAGAAGTATCAAACCACTTTATAAAAAAAAAAAATCAACTTCTAGGTCAGTCTCTGCCCAAGAGATGAGAAGGAACCCAGGGGCTTGGCTTTTGTTCCAACATAATATTTCTTCTGCAAGGACAACTCAGCAGAAAGGGCCATGGATGTGAGTTTAGTCCTTTCATCTTTCATGGAAATTATGGCCCTCAAAAGATTGCTATTTGGTGACATATGTTTGAATCTTACCAAAGTTTCTGGATTAATGAATATAACAGCAGTGATTGGCTCTTGAGAATTGATTGTTAAATTTTCAATGAAAGCAAATGCTCACAGAAACTGCATCTTAGAAATTAGCAAATGTTACCAATCCCGACTTGATTCATTATTTTGTTACTGTATTGATTAAAGAAAAATTTTTTTTGTTTTTTTTTCACAAAACTCAGTTCATTTATTAATTCAATAGTTTTCTTATTTTCAATTTTATTAATCTCCCCTTTTATTTTCAGAATTTCAAATTTGGTATTTATTTGAGGGTTTTTAATTTATTCTTTTTCTAGCTTTTTCAAATGATCTTCTCTTTCTCTATTTTATGTAAGTAAATATCTAGAAATATAACATTTCCCTTTATTACCACTTTGGCTGCATCTCATTATTGTCAACCTCTTGGATGAAGTTATTGATTGTGTCTATGCTTTGTTGTTTTACCCATTCATTCTTTAGGATTAGATTACTTAATTTCCAATTAATTTTTAGTCTATTTTCTCCTGGTATTTTATTGCATGTGATTTTTATTGCATCATGATCTGAAAAAAATGCATTTGCTATTTCTGCATTTAATTTTGAAGTTTTTATGCCCTAATACATGGTCAATTTTTGACCAGGAACAGGTTCCATGAACAGCCAAGAAAAAAGTAAACTCTTTTCTGTCTTCAATTTTCTCCAAAGATCTATCACACCTAACTTTTCTAACATTCTGTTTACCTCTTATTTATTTGGTGATTTCTTTCTTATTTATTTTGTGATTCAATTTATCTAGTTCTGAGAAAGCAAGGTTGAGATCCCCCACTAGTATAGTTTTGCTGTCTATTTCTTCTTGCATCTCTCTTAACTACTCTAGAAATTTGGATGCCATACCACTTGGTGCATGTATCTTTAGTATTGATATTTCTTCATTATCTATGGTACCCTTTAGTAAGGTATAGTTTCCTTCCTTATCTCTTTTAATTAGATATATTTTTGCTTTCACTTGATCTGAAATCAGGATTGCTACCCCTTCTTTTTTATTTCATCTGAAGCATAATAAATTCTGCTCCAACCCTTTACCTTCACTCTGTATGTATCACTCTGCTTTAAATGTGTTTCTTGTAGGCAACGGATTATAGGATTCTGGCTTTTAATCCAGTCTGTTATCCTCTTCTGTTATGGGAGAGTTCATCCCATTCACATTCACAGTTAAAATAACTAATTCTGTATTTCCTGCCATTTTACCCTGTTATGCTTTTCTCTTTCCCCTTTCTCCTTCCCAAGTATTTTGCTTTAGATGACAACCTCCCTCAAACATTCCTCCTCCTTTAGAGCCCCTCCCCCTTTCTTACACCCTTCCCCTACTACTTCTGCTTTCCCTTCTATTAGCCTTCTCCTTTCTTTTCCCTTTTTCCCTTCCACTTTTATATAAAGTGAGACGAGTTTCTCTGTGAAACTAAATCTGTCTGATAGTCCCTTTCAGTCAAATCTGATAAGAGCAAGATTCACACAATGCTTATACCCCTCCTTTCATTCCCTCAATTATAATAGGTCTTCTTTGCCTCTTCATGAGATGTGATTTCCCTTATTTTTACCTCCTTTTTTCTCTTTTTCCAGTACAATCCCCTTTCCATCTCAAGTTTCCTTTTTATATTATAATAAAATCAAATTATATCTGCACTCTAAGTATACCCATAACAGAAATATAGTTCTCAAGAGTTCTTTCCTTTTTACCTTTTTATGCTTCTCTTGAGTTCTGTGTTTGGAGATCAAATTTTTTGTTCAGCGTTAAGTCCCGCCCACTCACATCAGCAGGGGGCGTTAACTACCCATCAATCCCTTGTTGGAGGCAAACTCCCCATCTCTCACCTTGACGGGAATCAACTGGTTTCTTACCTATTTCCCAGGTCTTTGGACAGCTCCGGCCCTGCTTCTCTAAAACAGGGAATTATCCCCACAGAACACCCGAGATATGTAAGGCTGGCTAACAAGTCTTTATTGATGTCACAAACTGAAGTGCCATTACATGGCAATGCTTAATGTTACCTGGCAGAGTGCTGGCAGTCTGTCAGTAGTGCCATTAACGCCCTCTTACATGGCAGCCTCTGGTAGTGTGTTAAGGCAGAGCTGGTAGTGCCTAAGGCAGTGCATTAAGGCAGCGCCTCTGGAGCCTCTGTTTACCCTCTTTTATAATCCCCTACTCCACGTAATCCAGGAGGATAGTCCCCTCCTCACCTGGTCCAGGAGGGAAGAGCCCCCTCACTAGTCCCTGTTTACCCACTTCACATGATCCAGGAGGGAGGAGCCCCATTCACAGAATAACAGGGGTGAGGAGGCTCTTCCTTGTTACTGAGGTGTACTCAATACCATCTCCGCCCTCACGAGGGGCAGACTTCAGGCAGAATGCACCTCTGAGTGTTCTCAGAACTCTACCCCTGCTATCTGCTGTCTGTGGGCCCCAACAGTTCAGTTCTGGTCTTTTCATCAGAAATAGATGGAATTCACTCATATAATTGAATATCCATCTTCTTTCCTGAAGGATAATGCTCATTTTATTTGGATAGCTTATTCTTGACTATAATCCAATTTCTTTTGCCTTTCAGAATGTCAGATTCCAGGCCCTTCTATCTTTTAAAGTAGAAGCTGCTAGGTCCTGGGTAATCCTAATTGTGGCTCCTCAGTATTTAAATTCATTTCTTTCTGGCTACTTGCAATATCTTTTCCTTAGTGTGATAGTTCAGAAATTTAGCCACAATGTTCCTTGGAGTTTTAATTTTGGGATCTCTTTCAGGAGTTGATCAGTGAATTCTATTTTACCTTCTAATTCTAAAACAGCAGGGCAGTTTTCTTTTATGATTTCCTGTAAGATTAATGTCTAGGTTCTTTTTTTCATCATGGCTTTCAGGAAGTCCAATAATCCTTAGATTGTCTCTCCTAGATCTATTTTCCAGGTCAGTTGTTTTTCCTAGGAGGTATTTCATATTTTATTCTATTTTTTCATTTTTGTTTTTATTTGATTCTTGAAGTCTTATTGAGTCATTCACTTCCATTTGCTCAATTCTAATTTTTAGTGTATTATTTTCTTCAGTTACCTTTTTTAGCTCCTTTTTTATTTGGCTAATTGAATTCTTTTGTTCATTGCATTTTTTTTGCATTTCACAAATTTTTTTTTCAATGAATTGGTATCTTTTTCATATCTATTTTGTAAGGAGTTATATACTTTTTTCATTTCATCAAATCTATTTTGTAGGGAGTTATATGTTTTTCCCATCCCTTCCTGCAAAAATCTCATTTTCTTTTCCCATTTTTCCTCTAACTCTTTTTAGATACTTTTTGAAATCTTCCAAGAAAGCCTTGTGAAATGGGGACCAGTTCCTATGTCACTTTAGGGATTGATCAGGAGTTTATTTTCCTTTAAAAACCTCAGGATTTGAGGTCTGTCCTTCTCTCTCTCCATAAAAGCTGCCCATGGTGAGAGTTCTTTTTGTTTTTTTGCTAATTTTTTTAAGGCTTGAAGTCTGCTCTTGATGTAAAGGAGCAACAGCTGCTTTAGTTTGCCTTGGGGCAGTTCTGCTGATTGATTACCAGCGCTGGATAATCCCAAATTCTTCCAGGATTTAGGGGTTTATAATTTGCCTTTTGTAGCAAATCTGTTAGGGGCCCCACTTGTAACCAGGACAGAGTAGCCTATGAGGCTCACAGAAGATTCCAAGGTGTGTGGAAACTGCAATGCTCTGAATCCCCACCCCAGATCCTTTCCTGAGGCTCCCTGTGCTGTGGTCTGGTCTCAGCAGACTGTCCCCCTGATCTGTTTGAAACAGACCTGTTCTGAAGTTCTTCCAAGATATCTTCTTCTGGAAATGTGTTGTACTCCAAATATATAGAGGCTTAATTTAGTGTTAGTTTGAGAGAAGGTCAGAAGAGGTCACAGAAAGTTGTGTCTGCTCTCCAGCATCTTGGCTCTACCCCTCTCTAGTTTTTTTTAATTAGGTTTACTTCCTTAGGAGATGTATGAAATTATGATTCTATTCAAATTTGTTCACCTTTTTGAAGGTGAGCATAGGATTGTGAATGTCTTTTTTCTTTAAGAAAAAACAAAGCTTTTATATATTAAAAATGCATGAGATTGCAATATGTAAAAGAATTCTTTCTCTGTAATTGATATAATTTTGTCTATAAGAAGCCTTGTTAGAATCCTAATAGTTTGGGGATTATTTTCTTTACCCCTTTGAACTTCATAAATATAATAAGGTTTTTACCTCTATAGTTTCTACATGGTAGATTCTACCATCTGCCAAGATGGCAGCAATTACCTACCATATAAATTCAAAAATAGGATATCTCTTACATAACATCTTTAAGGAAAATACATAATAATAAGTTTGAATGGAAGCCAGGAAAATAAAAACTCCAGGCCAAAGTCAAGGAAAAACATTCCTATTCATTCAACAGTTGATCTTTTCATTCCCTCCAAAATAGAAGGATAAAAACACAGATTCACCTGGTACCATTATTGATACCAGATGAAATAACATCACATTCCTTCAACCAACAGCATTAGGGTTATTTTGGAACTTATAGAAAATTATAGGAAAAAAGAATTGATTAATTGCTCTTATCTACTTGGCAACAATTTCCCTTTTAAATGAGTGATTTTATGATTAACTGACATGTTCATGAAGTAAAGAAATTAGAGTTTTTATATTACAGTGAGGTTTATTTAAGACTCTTCTTTTCAACCATTGGGAATTTGTAGAAGACCCAAGAAAAAGAAGACCAGCGTGCTTATATAGAGTATTTGGAACTGGGCCTCTACCAGCTGAATGGGAATTGTGGAGGCCTATGGTCTCTGATCATTAGGGGAAAAGTGTTGCTTCCAAATGACCCAAAGGAGTTGAAGCACTGGAAGCACTTCAGATAGCACTAAAGAGAACTCACTAAGTCCTCTTTTTTATACTTGTTACAAAGGTTCCATCTCTGTGTAGTATGTCAGCAATGTTTCAGAATTTTTTTTGTTTGCTTACCAGGATTTTTTATTTCTTTTATAATCAGGTCTTTTCCCAAGCCTGGGAAGGCAAGAAGGAAAAAGACAAGGGTAGAGGGAAGAAAAGAAGAAAGGAAGGGAGGGAAGAAAGAATGGAGAGAGGAAGGAAGGAAGGAATGAAAGAAGTAAAGAAGGAAGGAATGGAGAAAGGGAAAAAGGAAGGAAGGGAAGAAAAGAAAAAGGGAAAGAAAAAAAGATGGGAAGGAGGAAGGGCAGGAGAAGGAAAGGAGAGAAGGAAAAAGGAGAAGTGAAGGAAAGAGGGGAAGGAAGGATAGATTAAATAGCTGCTATGTGCCAGGCACTAGACTAAATATTAGACTTTATAATAATATAATCATATTATATTATTATATATAATATAATATTTTATATACAATATTATATTATATATAATATAATAATATATAATATATATAAAATATAAATATAATAATTATATTATATATAAGTATAATAAACTATATAATAATAAAATAACTAAACTTTATAAATATTTTCTTTTTTGATTCTCCCAACAATCATGTGAGATAAATTCTATTATTATTCCCATTATACACTTGAAGAACTTCAGGCAGACAGAGGTTAAAGTGACATATCCAGGCTCTCACAACTAATAATTGTCTGAGGCCAAATTCAAATCCAGGTCTTCTGATTCAAGACCCAACTTTATCTACTATACCCCCCAGTACCTGGGGCATTCCAGATGCTGCTGCAGTTTCAAAGATCAAGTTAAATACCATGCATATACCACTTTGTATACTTTGAAGGGTGATAATAGAATATGGTTATTATTATAGGGTAGGTGAAAATCTATGAAAAGAGAGAATAAAGTAAAATGTATTGCAACTAACTCAATCCAGAAAGCTCTGTCCCATGGGACGGCTGAGATGATGTTCCTTTGAGAGAGCTGAAATAATAGGAGGTCTGAGAACCACAGTCTTTGCCTCCCTGCTCCCACCATCCACCTCCAGTGGGAGACAACTAGAAAACAGAAAAGTCAATCAGAGCCATGATTTGGTATGAGGACACTGGATATCTTTTATTTGGAACTCAGTTCCCCTTTTCCTATATGTATCATACACTGCCAAAACAAAACAAAACAAAACAAAAAACCTTTTCACTGGGATGCACATGTGGGATGCTGAAACAAGGCAAAACATCTCAAAGAATATGAAACCTCATATAGAGTTGCCCTCTCTAGTAGGTTAGTCCAGTAGGCATTGGGAATAGAAAATTCAAATTAGCTATGGTCTCAAGGAAGTAATAGGAGGGCTAAAATATGTACATGACTAATCATGATGCTTGCCAGAATGTTAAGCAGAAAGAAAATGTCCAAAGTGCAATGAGAAATTTGGGATGACTTTCACCCTGGGAACATCAGAAAATGTAAAAAGGCTCGAGGACAGCTAAGTGATCCAGTAACTAGAGTGCCAGGTCTCCTATTTCAGAGTCAGACTCTTATTAGCTGTGTGACCTTGGACAAGTCACTTAATCCTGTTTGTGTCAGTTTCCTGACTGTAAAATGAGCTAGAGAAGGAAATAGAAAACCATTCTATTATTTTTGTCAAGAAAACCCCAAATGGAGTCATGACTGAGATTACTGAATGACAACAATATAAAAGCTTCTCTTGGAGGATTTGGAACCTCAGTTGGGCCCTAAAGAGTTTACAAAAAAGTTGAGAATGAAAATAGGGGATAATGAGTTATCAAATTCCTTCACAATGTTTAATCTGTGTGACAAAAGACTATAAAGTTATACTCTATCTTCTTAGTGAAGAGTCCTAAATAAATGAATGATCAGTTATTTAAGAGGCAATGGGAAGCCACTGAAAGCTTTTGTGTGGAGGGTGAATATTATTGGAGTCATGCATAAGGAACATTATTGGAAACAGGGATTTAAGGCTTTTAGGCAAGAAATAACGAGAGCTAGAACTTAAATATTTGCAATGGGCAGAGATAAGAAATGATCAGATGAAACTTGGTAGTAGAAGTGGATGGTCTACCATGCTAAAAAATGCTGTCCACCTCCAGAGAAAAGACTGGTAAACTCTGAATGCAGATAGAAACATACTTTTTTTTCCTACTTTTTAATTTTTTCTTGGTTTCATGTGTTTTTTTTTTCTTTTGTAACATGGCTTGGAATGGAAAAATGCCATCTGTATCCAGACAGAGAACTTTTGGAGTCCAGCTCCAGTAGTGAACGAAGGGCATGGAAATACAGGAGCCAGGCAGAGAGTTTCAGATATTAACTCTTCAAAGTTTATTTATCAGAGAGACAAATATATATATATATTTATATCTCCAGTGCTTATAGATGATACAAAGTACACTCTTTTATGTCCTTATAGTTTTTTCTAACAAGTTTGTTTTTTTCTAACAAGTATCTACTGAGATGTAAATGATTAAGCCATTTACTTACTTAGGCAGAGATCTAAATAGTTGAGATACACATCAGAATAAAAATTATTATACTATTGCCTCAAGTATCTTTCTCCTAAATTCCTTTAGTCTCTATTGTGGACTGTTTTTCCTTTCCTAAGTTCAAAGGTAAGTGATCCATTGTATAGTAGTTTTGCATTTGCTTCAGTCCCTAGATTTCTAATCCCATATTAACAAGTATGTCTCTGCTATTTTAATAAGAAAAAGGAATTTTGGTGAACCAAGTTACTGTAAGATTCAAGATCTGGAATGGATTCTTACCTTCTGACCCTCTACAGAGAACTATGGAGACTGAATATGAATCTAAGCATAGTATTTTCACCTTTTTGTTATTTTTGTAGTTTTTTTTTCCTTTCTTCCCTTTTGGTCTAATTTTTTTTCTTGCATAACATGACAAATATGTAAATATGTTTAAAAGAAAAATATACTTTGCATGACTTCACATGTATAATTTATATCATATTGCTTGCTTCTCAAGGGGTAGAGGAGGAAAGGAAGGAGAAAATTTGGATTTTTTTTTTTTGAAATTTGAACATTTTGGAATTTAAAAATTTTTTTAAATGCTAAAAATTTTTACATATAATTGGAAAATATTTAATGAAGTAAGATATCTTTTAAAACCAGTAAGAAAGAAAGAAAGAAAGAAAGAAAGAAAGAAAGAAAGAAAGA
>JAJPUD010007166.1:56444-68053 GCA_023553655.1 Myrmecobius fasciatus | reverse complement strand
AAGGAAGGAAGGAAGGAAGGAAGGAAGGAAGGAAGGAAGGAAGGAAGGAAGGAAGGAAGGAAGGAAGAAAGGAAGGAAGGAGGAAAAAGAAAGAAAGGTAGTCTAATAGCATACTGATTAATATATTCAAATCCCACTTCTAATATGTTGGTTCCTTTATCCTAAAATAACTTCCCAGAATTTAGCTTCTAAATCAAAATGTTCCTTGTCATTTGTTCCCTAAGCGGATGATCTCTTTACTGTCCTTAATCTGTTTACTTTAATACACTACTGTGATATTTCATGTGCCACTTAATAATCCCATTAGTTCTTATAGGTTCAATTATCATCATTAATGGCTAGCTCACAATAAGCACTTTTAAAATGGTTGTTGATTGCCAATTGATCTCCACCTGGTTGATTCTCAGATCTATATATCTAGCCTTAATGTCTTACCAACCAGAGAACATCTGATTGGAACTAAATGACTTATGGGCATCTCAAAGTTGACATATACAAAAGAACTGAAACTTTTCTCCTTCCTAATTTTCCTGTTGTTTAGAAATCACAACACTTCTTTCTAGTCATCTAGGTTTACAACATCTATGTTGGACTAAACTCCTCAATTTATTTCTTTCATTTCTAATCTAATGTTGTTTCTACCCTCACAACATTCCTTGTGACTGTCCTATTTAACCAACTCTCTCCCTATCAGTTGGTCTACTGCAGTATTCTGCTAATTGGCTTATTTTCTCATTCCAGTCCAACTGAATTTCCTTAAACCATAGTTCTCACTATGTCACTCTCCCCTAGTCAATAAACTCCAGGCACTTCTCATTTGCTCTAGGATCAAATATAAAGTTCTCTATATGACGTAAAATCCTTCACATTCTAGTCTCTTACTGTCTTTCTGGTTTTATCCCACTTTCCTCCATGTTTCAACTCTTTCTGACTTACTTGTTACTTCTTATAAATGATGTTCCATCTATCTCTCAGCATTACCAAAAAAAAATTTAAGTGTAGGGGTAAGTGATAAAGTAGAGCTTGGCTTCAAAAAGACCTGACTTCAGGTCTCATTTTCTAGTACCAAATGATGCTATATTGATATGTCTCAACATATCAAAACAACTTCTTAAGATTCTTGTACTGAATCACATACCAATTAGGAAAAAGCTCCCTAAACTGTTGATCACTGATCCTTCCCATCATCTTTATTCAGAGGTCTCTTTTTTTTTTTTTAGCACATGGGTGGTGCTTTTGAAATTGTAAATGAGATTGAAATCAATAAATCATTTACTCAAGAAAAAGTAATTAAGCATCTCTCATACAAAGCACTTTGCTAATATCTGAAGCTATGAAAATGAAATATAACAAAATATCTACTCAAAGAGATATCTTTATTTTATATATTATATACTATATTTTTAAAATGTTTATATACTACATCTTTTATATCAATACCATTCATGATGGTTGGGATGCCTTTAGAATATGTCTACCAAACCTTATGAGGATAGCTAGATGCCCAATGGATAGCACATTGGGCCTGGAGTCAAGAAGACCTGAGTTCAAATCTGACTTCAGACACTTACTAGCTGGGTGATCCTGGGCAAGTCAGTTAACCATGTTTGCCTCAGTTTCCTCATCAATAAGATGAGCTGGAGAAGGATATGGCAAACTATTCTAATATCTTTGTCAAGTAAAACTAAAATGTGATCATATACACAACTGAAAAACAACTGAACAACAACAATTAACTCTTATATGATTTTTAAAAAGTCTTTGTATTTAAAAGAGGTGCTCACTCCAGGAGTTCCAGGGATAAGGAAATTATAGATCCTTTTTGTCTGAATCAAATTTATTAAGATATCTACATAGTGGACAGACTGTTAGACTTGGATATCAGGAAGATCTGAAGCTGAGAGGGGAAGGGAAGAGTGAAGAGATCAAAAATATGAGAAGTGAGGAAGAGATTTTTTGGGGGGAAGAATAATATTTTAACTTTCACCCAATTTGGTGGGATAGCCAGTTTGAGATATCTACAGAAAATTAATAGCATAAGATAACAGTTCTGAGGACAAGTCAGTAGTTGAAATAAATATTTGAGAATTGCATTGAAGGCATGGTGATGGATGAGATCACCAAGAAAGAGAATTTATAGAAGAGAGAAGAGCAGCTAGAGGAAAGCCTTGGAAGAGGGATACCCATGTTCAGGGGGCAAAGAGAGAATAGGGAGTCATGAAAAAGAGAGCAGAAAGGAACAATTAGAGGGTTAAGAGAAGGACTTTAAAAGTATATTGTCGGGGCAGCTAGATAGTGCAGTGAATAGAGCCCTAGCCCTGAAGTCAGGAGAACCTGAGTTCAAATCTGGTCTCAGACACTTAATACTTCCTACCTGTGTGAACCTGGGCCAGTCACTTAATCCCAATTGCCTCAGGGGAAAAAAAAGTGTATTGTCAGGGAAGAAAGAGAGGAGAAAAGTATTAAGATGAAGGGAGTAGTCAACAGTGTCAAACGTTTCAGAATGACCAATGAGAGTAGCAGGGTCATCTCATCCTCTGAGATTTTAGCGAAATAAGTCTTCCTTCACTACCTTGTGCTTTTCTGGTATAGCCTGTCTTCAGCATTCAACCAGTCAATATATAAGCTTTTGTTAAGTGCTATGTGTTTGCTGAGTGTTGGATGGACAAATGAAAAATTAAGACAGCCTTGCCCTTAAGAAACTTGCATTCTCTGGGGGGAGATAAGAGAATAATGACCAAAAAAGGGAGTTTTGGTTTAGGAAATCCAAAAATAGATCAGTACATATTCCTTCTCCTAATAGCAAAGGTAATATTCATTTTGATTATTGTTCCCTGAGTAAGAGATCAAAGGATTATGAATCCAGTAGCAAGAGAAATAGCAAGATGCCTCACTGGCCAAGCTCTGGTGACTTAATTAATGGTTAAATGGGACTGAAGCATCATCCTGAGGCAAAGGGAAGGGGAAATGGGATGCAATTAATAGGGTGTACATGAGGGACTCTATAAATTTTTTCACACTTCCAATTCCCTGTTTTTCACTCAAGAAGTGTTCAACTAGTGTTTGTTGAATATATAAATGAATCAGTCATAGGATGGTTTGGGTGGACTGACTAAATCATATATTTCTCATGCTGAGTGCCAGTTTTCAAGTTGGCATTGATTACCATAAGATAAAGATTGCTGAATCTGGGGACTGTCAGAACTTCTTTCCCATTAATGAGCAGGAATTTCTGGTACTCAGCCCTGTACTGGGCACCAATGAGATTTACAAAAATACCACATTTTTTCACTATATATTTACAATGAATGTTTGTGTTAAAAAAAAATAATAAACAAGGCTGTTTTTCTTCTCTCAGGCCCTCACTCAAGTAGGGGAAATGAGACAGTTTTGTCAACAACTTGAATACAAACTAGAATAATTGCATAAGAGGTATACATAGCCTGGTGCTCTTAGCTTCTGGCACAGTAATATATATAAGATAAAAGCTTAGCTTTTTATTGTGTTCTATGGTTTATTAATTGCTTTTCTTACCACAACTCTATAATTATTTTATATTTATGTGGCAACTTAAATCACATTCATCAACTTATTTGATCTTCAGAATAAGCCTGGGAGTTAATTCATGTAGCTATTATTATCACCATTTTAAAAAGAAGAAACTGAGGCTTAGAAAAAAATATATAATGTTTAACCCCAACTGTCAGTATCATTTAGCTCCAAGGATTTCCTAGTCAAAATGTAGTAAATCATTTAAACAAGGCTACTATCTCAAGATGATTGTGTGTGTGTTTAGCATAATGACATTTTGCATTGATTCCTATCTCCCAGGAATCCACCCAACACTTCCATGTTGAGCCTTCCTTTAGTCCTTTTAACACTTCGGACTCCAGTGAAGTACCCCTGCTAATCTGTCATTTATTCTTTGTTCTCAACACACCAGCTGCTCACCTTCTGTTTCTGGTCATATGACTCTAATGATAACCTTTACAATTTTTCTTCTGAACAATTCTTGATTATTCTATCATTTGATAGGAAAGGGACAAATATTTAGTAAGTACCTACTGGGTGCCAGCTACTTTGTACTTTATAAACATCTCATTTGATCTTTACAACAACCTAGAAGGTAGGTGTTATTATGATCCCTATTTTACAGTTGAAGAAACTGAGTACTTCTATCATGATAGAATTTGTGAGCACACAATTCCACACAGTCACTCACCAAAAAGCAAACTTCCTTATCACAATACCAAATTCTCACCAAGAATGTTGTCCAGTGACTCTTGGATACCATACTAACAGCAGTGAGAGGGGAACCCACAGTTCCTGATTACGGAAAATTCTACTGCTCATGTAAATGCCCACTCTGCTGGTTCCCACTCTGCTGTTATTGGAGCAGCAGGATTGCTCCAAACCTGCCTTCAAAATGGAGGCTTTTCCTTTTTCTGGCTCAGCTAATTAAGAGAATATAGTAGAGAAAGACTGAATTCTGGCTTCTTGGTAAACTTGCTGGAAGAATGACAAGTCTTTTCATCTTTTCTTTTTCTCTTTTATTTTATTTCTGGGTATAACACCCTATAGGATTTATATTTATTTTTAATTTAATTGTTATTTTATTTTTCCCAAATACATGTAAACAAAAATTTTTAACGGGTGTTTTGAGTTTCATATCCTTTCCTTCCTTCCCCTTCCCTCCTCCTCTTTGAGAAAGCAAGCAATTTGATATAAGATTATATATGTGTTATATTTTAACATATTTAACATGTATTGGATTACCTGCCACCTAGGAGATGGGGTTGGGGGGAAGGAGGGGAAATTTTGAAACACAAGGTTTTGCAAGGGTCAATGTTGAAAAATTACCCATGCATATATGTTGTATAAATAAAAAGCTTTAATAATTTTTTAAAGATTATACATGTGCAGTCACATAAAACATTTGCATATTAGTCATATTACAAAAGAAAATGGGCAAAAAAAACCCAAACCCTAGAATAATAAGGTTTTTTAAAAAGCACTTTGATCTGCTTTTAGATTCTACCAGTTCTTTCTCTGGACCAGGTGGATAGCATTTTTCCTTATGAATCCTTGAAATTGTCTTGGATCATTGTATTGCTGAGAATAGGTAAGTCATCACCATACAATATTTCTGCTACTGTGGATATTGTTCTCTTGATTGTAGAAGTCATTATTAAAGAATTCCCTTGCTAATTTAAATTTCATTTAATATTTGCATTTTAAATGACAGCTTCTTAAGTAAAAATAAGATCATTTTAATTGCATCCTAGAACTTTTAGAAAAGCCAATTATATTAAATCTAACATTCTGGAAGAGGACCCTCCCAGTTTGGCAATCAACAGATTGCCCCAGGGGGCTGAGAGAATTTTATGAATTTATTTGCAATTTATGTTTTTAAGCTTTTTTTAAAAAAGCTTTTCAGAGAGAAAAAGCTGTGTAGAACTAGCACTTTTGTCCTAGACTAAAACTCTCGTGAGCAAACTGAATTATCTCCAAGCAAAAATCCCTTAGTATGAAGGGTATTTAGATTTTCCTCTATTTTTTGAAATGAAATGGGGAAAATACTATATATACTCCTTTACAGGGAAAGATGGTGATTTCTCTTACCTGCCACCACTTAGGGAATGCTTTTGACATTCCCTAAATAAAAAATATAGGCTCTAGATACAACTGGTGAATCATTACTCACTGTTCTAGATCATGCTCTTGCTGTTTAAAGAGAGAACTATTGTATGAGAGAGATCTAAAAGCACCCAATAGGATACACAAGATGAATGAAGTGAGTGAAAGTGAATGAAGAGTCTTACACCTTGGATAGTCAGGAAGAATTGACCTGAGACTGTGAGCTGGCATCCTGCTCCAAATGCATGAAACAGGGTGGATTTATATAAAGTTCTTGTCTGGGTCAAACAGGACCAGGCACTGGGGGCAAAAAACCTGGAGCTCTACTTCAGGGTCAAAGTTCAAAACTGATGCTGGCATTGGGGGTGGAGAGGTAGTGTTTTTTGTCCTTATATCTTGAAGAGGATCATGACATCAGGGAAGTGATTCACATACCAGTGAACTAGATTTAAGTGAGGGAGGACTGTGCAAGGTTACCTGCCTCACTTTCTCCTCCAGAGCTATCTAGGTCCAGTAGCCAGATATAGATCAGGAAAATTGGAGAT
Source organism: Myrmecobius fasciatus (assembly GCA_023553655.1). NCBI lineage: Eukaryota > Metazoa > Chordata > Mammalia > Dasyuromorphia > Myrmecobiidae > Myrmecobius > Myrmecobius fasciatus. The sequence goes on along the minus strand of JAJPUD010007166.1, from coordinate 61,871 downwards.
GCCCCTGGATACAAAGGAAAATTTGTGGAGAAGAGGGAAAGACCAAGAGAGAGACAGACAGAGGTACAAACAGAGACAAGCAGAGACAGAGGAGAGAGGAGGGAGAGAAAGAAAGGAGAGAGAGAGGGAGAAAAAAGAGAGAAGAGACAGACATATAGAAAGACCAGTTCAGGTCAGCATATTCTTAGCAATTATAGTATAAAACTGTGGTTCTCAAACTTCTGTTCTCAGTTTCCCTTTTATGCTATTAAAAATTATTGAGGATCTGTTCAAAGGATTTTTGTTTATGTGTTTATATTTGTATTTTTGTATTATATGTTTATATTTATAGATATATACCATATTAGAAAAATAATTTTGAATTTGTAGACCCAATGACAGTATTTCAGAGACCTCCCCAGAATTCTTCCAACCACACTTTGAGAACCTCTGATAAAAAAGTTGCTTAGGGCACCAAATGGTGAAAGGTTCAGTGGTTTGCCCAAGGTCATCCAGCCTGTACTTGTCAAAGATCTTCACCCAAGGCTGGCCCTTCATCCTCTGTAGACAATATTTATGTATTGTTATAGAAAATCATTCTGTATTGGGCCAACTCTCCAGGACTAGATCTAGATGCATTTCTTGTCCCTAAAGCCAATTACAAAGGTTGGAGGATCAAGACTGAAGTTGAGGTTGGACAGAAAAGAGGTCTCTGGGAGCAACTGGAATTGACTACTGTAGTACATGATGTGGAAGACCATATGCAGAGATGGACTGACCTAGTGAGCCAAGGATAAAGATGAAAGGAGGGGAAAACAAGAGAAAGACCAATCAGCAATAGGCTGCAGTGACTCACTCAGCAATTGGGGGGGAATTTGTCCTCCCCACCCCCAAAATTACCTCATTCTCTCCTTCCCTTTCACCTTTCAGTTCAAGGGTGATTGGCACTTCAGCAAAGAGTCAGAGGACACCCAGCAGTCTTGTAACCTAGAGGGGTTCAAGGGTTTTGACCAATTTGAAGTGACTGTGACCTTGAGCTGGGGCTTCAGGATGCTGAGGTCTGAAAGGAAGATAAGAGACAGACAGAGATCCTGGAGAAGAAATAGGCAGAAATACTCGCTGGACATACAGTTATGAGGTATGTGGGCCCCTTCACTGGTGGAGGAGAGGGCAACATGGGCAGGGTTTGCATGGAAGGGTGAGTGTGGAGGCAGAGGTGAGTGTGGGGTGTGAAGTCAATATGGGGGTTAAAAAGGAGGGGCACACATGAGCCTGAGATTCATAGGGAAGGGCAGAAGTGGATGTTAGTTGAACATGAAGAGATGAGTGGGGGAAAAGGTGAATGTAAGATGAATGTGGGGCAGGGTGAGGGTAGAAATGAGTGTGGACACAAATAAGAGGGGAGCATGGAGAGAGATTAGTGTGGGGGCAGAAGTATGTGGCGATCATTATGGGAAGAAATAAGAAGTGAAAAGAGAGAGTGAAGGGAGAGCTACCTTTTGGCTCCAGTTCCTAGTGAAGGGGTTTTTAATCTTTATATCTTTAGAAGTCCTTTAGAAGTCTGGTGAAACCTATAGGTCTCCTTCTGGAATAATTTTTTAAATGCATAAAACAAAATGCATAATTCAGATGAAACCAAAGGTTAGTAAAAGGAATGAACACGAATAACAAAGGACCCAGGAAGAGAGAATGTACTGCCTCCTCAAATCTTCCTGTGCATAGTCTCTAGGGTTGATTAGTCCTAGAGAGGAGAAAAGAAAGGCCAAGGTGGGGTTGTGGGGAGTGAATGAAAAAAGGGAGGTAGCAACATTTGGGGATAGTACTTGTCAGGAAGACATTTGAGAAAGGAGAATTCTGGCCTCCATTTCAGAATGCACATCTCAGAGTAAAGAGCCTGAGCTTTCCCTGAAAACCAGCCAGAGCACAGAATGAGATCTATGGACAAGAAAGGGGCTTGTCCAGTCTCAGCCCACCTTTTTATCCTCTCTCTTTGCCTCTCCTCCCAATAGTCCAGTTGGTTGTTGTTTTAAATACACACACACATACACACACACACACACACACACACACACACACACACAGAGACACAGACAAAAAGACCTAGCCCAGGAAAAACTTACCATTCCACTAAGATACTTGGGATACCCTGTATAGTTAAGGGATTATTTGTTCTTTGAATGCTGGATAGAAGTTGCTGACAACTCCACCTGAAAAACTGTCTCTTTAAATGACAGCTCATTAATTCATCTGGTGAAATACAGTGATTACAATGAGATAGTGAATGGTTAATCAGAGTTGGAAAGAATTTATTGATTAAAGTTATCATAATAGTATAAGCTTGACTTTGCTTTTTTTCTTTGTGTGTCAAAAAGATGTTTTATTGATGAAACCTTGGAGTTTAGTGAATATATGATATTTCTCTCTAAGGGTGTCAGTAAACTATAATCTGTCCATTGACTTTTTTTCTTTTAAGATGATTTTTGTTGTTTATATTACATTATTTTTGCAATATAATTTTCTATTTCTCTTGCCCAAAAGTTATACTTTGATATAAAGATTTTCAAAGAGAAAAAAATCAGTTCAAGCATCAGTTGTTGTCTGAGGGTATATGAACTATTCTATACCTATACTCCTCATTTTTGCAAAAGGAGAAAAGCACATTTTCTTAAGTCTTTTTCAGGAGCAAATTTGGTTATTATAATTTTATCTTTTTACTGTTGAAAGATATTCTCAAATCTTTTCTTGACAATGCTGGTGTGGAAGAATTGTACTCAGAATTTTAGGTATAAGATTGCAAGAATTTTTTTAATTAAAATTTTTTAATATTCACTTTCTAATTTTGAGTTCTAAATTCTCTCCCTCTCTCCATCCCCTCCCCCACCCATTTAGGAGGCTAGCAACATTCTATCCAATATGATACAAGTGAAATCATGCAAAACATATTTCCAGATTACTGTCAGAAATTTTTAAAAGGGATTTATTATTGGTCTAATTCAATTTTTTTTCTGCTTTGACAGAGAAATAGTTAAATTTAATAGCATCTCATTAGGCTCTCCAGCATCTCTCTATGTCTTATTTTTGTTTTTAGAGGTTTTATTCATTGAAAAACCTTTCCAAAGGACATCCAAGTACTGCCTTAATCCATAGGAATATTTTTTCCTTATTATGACCAATCCCCCCATATCATATTTTTTCCATTTTTTTAAAACTTGTTTTCATTCTTCATTTTGGCAACTTACCCATTCTCTCATAGCCTCCTTTTCTTCCTAAGACTACTGTAGTAGTCTCTTCATTATATACCTTCATTATATACCTTCCATTATATATCATTAACTTGTTTAAAGTACATCATACATTTTCCTCTATCTTCTTCCTTCCATTTTTCTGTGTGTTCTCCCATAAGGCAGTTTTGTTGTTATTGTTCAGTTAAGTTCAAGTCTTTGTGAGCCCATTTGGAATTTTCTTGGCAGATATACTGAAGTAGTTTGCCATTTCCTTCTACAGATAATTTTATATATGAGGAAACTGAAGCAAATGGGGTTAAATGACTTGCACAGGGTCACACAGCTAGTAAATGTCTGAGAGTAAGATTTATACTCAGAAAGCTGTCTTCCTGACTCCTGTGGCCAGGCATAGGGGTAGTCCTGTGGGAGTTGGGGTGAAGAATGATGGAAACTCAGGACAAGAGAAACACATAGCACCTTCCTATCCTCAAACTCTGGGGCTTCCTTTTTTCTTGAATTTCATTTCTTCTATCCCAGTCCTTCCCAGGATTTGGACCTGGTAATTCCCCGCCTCTTTTCTGCTCTTCCCTCAAACTCCCCCTCATATTCCTCAGCCCCATGTTAATTAGTAACAGTTCTTGGCCATGGGTGAAGGAGAGAGGAAATGAAGCCTGAAGGATATAGGGGCTGACTGAAGTATGGGATTGAAGAGAACAAGAGGTCTTGTTATATGGAGAGTGTAGTTGGAGACCCATGGAGATTGAGGGAAGAAACTTGGAACCCTGTGGAAAGACTGATGTGTTAGAGGCATTTGGATTTCAGGGATGGGACTTGAGGATTAAACTCAGAGACTGCCCAAAGGCCCAAGTGGAAAATGGGGAGACAAGAGAGGTCTGACAGACATTTGGGATGGAGATAGATAGCAGAGCTGTGGGGTTTGGGTGTGGGTTGGGCTGGGGCAGGGATCATTTGAGGAATTGTGGCAAGCACATGAGCTCAGAAATGGTAGAGGCTGTGTACAGTGGGCCTGAGCAGCTCTTATAGCCAGGGATGGGGGCTCTGTCTCCAACAGGCCTAGTTGGAGCCAATAGCTTTCTGAAGAATGGGCCAAGGGAGAGCTAAAATTTCCTTAAGATAGGTTTGAAATTGAAGGTAATTTGTAATAAAGGAAAAATGATAGTGCTGAGAATAGGGGAAAGAAAAGAATTTCCCTACCCTGTCCCCTTTCCACCAGCCAGGGCTCAGGTACTACTGGAAGCTTAGGTGGTATTGGAATGGGTGAGAATGATGTCTAGATGACATTGATTACTATGATATACATAAGATGGATAGGTGGATAAATATCCATCTAGACACATTATATGTTTGCCATATTCCAGAGATTGTGTTAAATGCCAGATTTATAAACATAAGCGAGGATACTGCCTACCCTCAAGGAACTTAATGTTCTAATGGAAGAAGTCAGCACTTATAAAGGTGCTAGGAATGGAGGCAGGGAAGAAAGGGTACTCATGAGGGGGCAGTATTGTAGCAATTGAGAAGGAAGTAAATTCTAGAAAGAGTCAGAGAGGGTGAGATAAAACATAGATGGGGTCCTTACCAAAATGGTGGTACCAGGTGCCAATGAGGAGGGCCCCAGGGCAGAGGTTTACAGGATAGTAATGTGAGAAGAAGGCAGAGTCTAAAGAGAGATCATGAAAGAGTGGAATAAAATCCAGGGTAAGCCAATATAAAGTGAGCAAGTATAAAAATCTCTCCTGACACTTTGACAAAACTGTATCCTGAGGGGAATGGAGAAACATTTGGGATATCTCTACAGAAAATGTGACTGCCTTCCATGACGAAGTTCTGTTTGATCAGGGTGGGTACAAATCAGTGTGTGCTTCCAGCCATAGTAACACCCAGCTTTAGTGTTTGCAACAGAATCACCAAATGTTCAAATGGAATGGAACCTCTGTGAAGATCAGCAAGTCCAACTCCTTTTTAGAGGTGAGGAAACAGAAGCCCAAAGAGGGAATTTTGGAAAAACTGTATTGTTTGTATTATGGAGGGAAAACATTAGAAAATACTGTCAGTTGTTATTCAGCCATTTTTTTCAGTTATGTCTGACTTTTTTATGATCACATTTGGGATTTTCTTGGCAAAGACACTGGGGTGACTTGCCATTTCTTTCTCCAGTTCATTTAACATACATACATATATATATATATATATATATATATAT
>JAJPUD010007166.1:0-56344 GCA_023553655.1 Myrmecobius fasciatus | reverse complement strand
CGCTCATTTTACAGATAAGAAAGCTGAGGCAGAGTGAAACAACTTGCCTGGATCAGTTAGTAAGCAAATGAGGCCAGATTTGAACTCAGGAAGATGAGTCTTCCTGATTCTAGGCCCAGTATTTGATCTGCTGTACCACCTAGGTGCCCCAACACTATTCAAATTTATTTCTCTTTCACATAAGGAGGTTTAATGTATGCAAATGTCAGGCCTGGAGTCAGGAAGACTCAACTTTCTGAGTTCATATCAGGCCTCAGATACTTACTAGCTGTGTGATCTAGAGAAAGTCACTTAACTTTGCTTTAGCTTTCTCATCTGTAAAATGAGCTGGAGAAGAAAACAAAAATTCACTAGTGTCTTTGCCAAGAAAACCTTCAATGAAATCACAAGGGCAGGTACAACTGGAAAACTGAATAGCAATAATAACAAAAAATAGAGTCTTTCTCTACAATACTCTCTTTCCCTCACTTTCAGTGTTTTTTAAAAAAATACAACCTTTTTTTGGTTTTGTTTTGTTTTTTTGTTGGTTTTTTTTTTTTTTGCCTGAAAATTGAAAAAATGTCACATATGGAGAAAACAAAATACTTTCATAGAGTAACACCTCTATCTGCTGGTTGTTCAGGAGATTGCCCTGAAGGTTTGTACATAGCATAAAAATAAATGCCAAAATTAATTATCTAATCCTTTTATTTTAAGATAAAACATTCCCAGTGACGAGTTTTTTCCTTGGGCCTTGTTACCTTTTCCCAAATTAGGAAACTGAGGTAAAATGTAGTAATATGACTTAGTTTAGGAGCCTAGAATAGCTAAGTCCCTTAAAAGAAGGGCCACAAGATCTGCCTTTGGCCTTTCAAAATAGAGCATGACCTAAACAAAGTTGTCCATTTACAACAGACAATTGTTAATTAATGATTATTCCTCATCAATTATTAATTGTAATTAAGAAATCAATTCTGACTGCTTAAGTAGACTATGCCTTCACTTGAGCTTTCTTCAGACCAGTTTTCACTGCCTTCTCTCCCTGAACTTTGGTACTCCGAATTTAAGATCCAGGGCACCTACGTGGCATAGTGGTAGCTCAGGGCCTGAAATCAGGAAAACTCATCTTCCTGAGTTCAAATCTGACCTTAAATACTTATTAGCTGTGTGACCCCTGAGTAAATTGTTTAATCCTGTTTGCTTCAGTTTCCTTATCTGTAAAATGAGCTGAAGAAGGAAATGGCTACTAGAAGAAGGAAAAGGTACTAACCTTTGCCATGAAAACTCCATTTGGAAGCTCCATTCCTTTCTTCCAGAATGGAAAAGGACAACTATAGTGGCTGAAGGATTTCTTATCCTTGGGGAGAAAGCTCCAAGGCCTCTTCTCTTATGACATAGTCTCTGATCAGATATTGTGAGCAATGTTGTTGTATTACTCAATCATTTCAGTCATATACCACTCTTTGTGTGATTCTAGTTGGAGTTTTATTGGCAAAGATACCGGGAGCAGTTTGCCATATCCTCACGATCATTTTACAGTCTGAGGAAACTAAAGCACATAGGGTGGAGTGACTTGCCCAAGATCATAGTAAGTGTCTTGAAGTCAGATTTGAACTTGGGAAGTTGTCTTCCTGACTCTAAACTCAGTGTTCTTTCCACTGTGCATCCTTCTGGCCCACTGGGAGTGGTTGACTTGTGCAGGGTCACATGACTACTAAGTCTGAGGCCAGATTTAAACTCAGGAAACTTCCTGGCTCCAGGCCTGGCCCTATATCTACTGAACTATTTAGGTGCTCCTTTGAGTCAGGGTGTTAATAAAGGATTGCTCTCAGGACATATTAAAAGTTACAATAAAAACAAATTACTTTTTAGATCTGTGAAAAAGACTAAACAAAAGATAGAGAAAAAACCTAAAAGTAAAATGGACAAATTTGATTTCAGAAAATTAAAATTTTTGCATAAACAAAAGCAAGGCAACAGAGAAGGCATAATATTAACTGAGGAAAAACATCTTTGAAGCAAGTTTCTCTGATAAAAGTCTCATTTCCAATCTATGAGAATAAGAATAATTCCTCAACTGATAGTTTTTTTTAAAATACAGTATCATTTTATTGTATATTATCTAATGTTACATTTGTATATGTAAAATGTATTTAATTATTAGAATTCAGCTTTTAGGCACCTTATTAGCTAATGCCAAAATGTTTCTGAGTATTAATCATCAGATTTGGATAAGCAGTTAAAGAATATAAACAGGAAATTCTCAAGGCAAGAAATCCATTATATCAATAACCACTTTTTAAAAAAAGTTCCAAGTCACTGATTAAAGAAATTTAGAGTAAATCAACTGTGAGGTCCCACTTCACAACCAAAGTTGACCACCCCTCATTTGCAAAGCCCTTTGCAAATATTGATTCAGTTTTATTCTCACAACAGCCCTAGAAGGAAGCTGCTATCCCCATTTCACAGAAGAGGAAACTGAGTAAGGGAGAATTTAAATGACTTGCCTAGGATCCCACAGCTAATAAGTGTCTGAAACAAGAATTGAATTCAAATTTATCTTGATTCCAGCATTTTAACCATTGTAGCACCTCACTTCTGCTTTTATCAGGACAGGTGGAGAAAGGACAAATGTTGGAGGGAATACAGGAAAATAAGCACATTAATGAATTGTTAATAAATAAAGCTATGAATTGGTCTAAACATTCTAGAAGGAAATTCAAGACTAAAAAGTTATTAAACCATGCATACTTTTAAAACAATTTCTTAATAATATTTTTAATTTTTTTTCTCAATTATATGTAAAGATAGTTTTCAACATTTATTTTTGTAAGATTTTTGAGATCCAAATTTTTCTCCCTCCCTTTTTTGCCTTTCCCCTCCCCAAGACAGAAAGCAATCTAATATAGGTATATATGTACAACCATGTTAAGCATATTTTCATATTAATCATGTTGTGAAAGAAAAGCCAGAACTACAAAAAAAGAAAAAAGTGAAAATAGTATGCCTTCATCTTCATTCAGTCTCCATAGTTCTTTTCCTGGAGGTGAATGGCATTTTCCATTACAAGTCTATTGGAATTGTCGTGGATAACTGTATTGCTGACAAGAGTTAAATCTATCATATATATCGTCACATAATCTTTCTGTTTCTGTATACAAGATTCTCCTGGTTCTGCTCAATTCACTCAACATCAATTCATATAAGTCTTTTCAGGTTTTTCTGAAATCTTCCTGCTCATCATTTCTTATATAAAAATAGTGTTCTATTATATTCATATACTACTTGCTCAGCCATTTCCCAATTGATGGACCTTCTCTCAATTTCTAATTCCTTGCCCCCACAAAAAGAGCCATGTATAACTTTTGAACCAGGGAAACCATTAATAGGGTTATAATCTGTTGGGACCATCTTTAAGAGCTCACCTTGTGTGCTCCAAATCACTATTGATCAGAGAAATGCAAATTAAGACAACTCTGAGGTACCACTACACACCTGTCAAATTGGCTAAGATGACAGGAAAAGATAATGACAAATGTTGGAGGGGATGTGGGAAAGCTGGGACACTGATACATTGTTGGTGGAACTGTGAACAGATCCAACCATTCTGGAGAGCAATTTGGAGCTATGCTCAAAAAATTATCAAACTGTGCATACCCTTTGACCCAGCAGTGTTTCTATTGGGCTTATATCCCAAAGAGATTTTAAAGGAGGGAAAGGGACCCACATGTGCAAAAATGTTTGTGGCAGCCCTTTTTGTAATGGCTAGAAAATGGAAACTGAATGGATGCCCATCAATTGGAGAGTGGCTGAATAAATTATGGTATATGAATGTTATTGAATATTATTGCTCTGTAAGAAACGACCAGCAGGACGATTTCAGAGAGGCCTGGAGAGACTTGCATGAACTGATGCTAAGCAAAGCAAGCAGAACCAGGAGATCATTATACACGGCAACAACAATACTATATGATGATCAATTCTGATGGACACAGCTCTCTTCAACAATGAAATGCTTCAAACCAGTTCCAATTGTTCAGTAAAGAAGGCCATATACACCCAGAAAGAGGAACGTGAGATACAGACTACAACATATCATTTTCATGCCCTATATTGATGATTGCTTGCACTGGGTTTCCTTTATCAGATCTTTTTTGTTCATGTAGATACGATAGTTCTAGCACAGCAAGATAAGGATGGAAACATGTATACATACATATATTAGACTTGGCAAATATTTTAATATAATTAACATGTAGTAGACTTCCTGCCATCTAGGGGAGGGGAATAGGGGGGAAAATTTGTAGCGGAAAGCTTTGTAATGGTCAATGTTGAGAACTACCTATACATATGTTATGCAAATAGAAAGCTTTAATTTAAAAAAAAAAAAAGAGCTCACCTTGTATGAGCCCTTTGATCTCAGAGGGGAGATGAATGAGGCAGGGGAATTAATAGGGTGTGAAAGAGTTCCAGTTTATTATGCCGCACAGCCTTGTTGATATACAATTTTGCAAGCGTGATCAGAGCATGAACAGTAGGCAATCCCCAATCACCATTCAGAAAAGCAGCTTGTGGGCATTGTGTATGCCTGGTATCTGCCAATAGGAGGAGAGCTGATCCAGCCATGTCAGCAACCCGCTCACAGGTGAGAGGCCCTGTCAAGGCATCCCTGCTCATGAGCAACTAGCTGTAACCCTCAGGCTCAACCCATTCCCATGTCATGCACCAGTGCTCCTTGCTCAACAAGGGTGTTTCTGCAACATGGCGGAAAATTTATTGTGCACCACTGGTCAAGGTGACCTCTGTACTCCCTCTCAGCAGGGTCTCATACCCTAGCAATTCCCCCTGTTTATCTTTTTTAGATAAAAAGTTTCTTGAGCTGCAACTTCTGAAAAGATGGTGGAGAAAGATCTATAAAAGCATCCTAAAATTACAGGGTAACAACAAAGCAATAGCAACATCACAACACGCAGGGCAATCCATGATTCTAATTTGAACCACCATGAAAAAGTATTGTCAAAGCAATGTATGATTTTTTCAACAGTTTTATGTGGATTCGAATCTTCATGAGAAGCTTTCTCTATGCCAGATGCTAGTTTATATAAACTTTCTATGTCATCTTCAATTGTGTTATTGAGAAATAAACCATTCTTATGCTTAATACTTTCCCAATCATAATCTTATCCTGTATGATTATTACATAAACCTTTGTATATCTGTAGTCACATTGTAATTGAGTCTAGAGTTTCAGTAACTCTACTTCTGCTCCTATTTCCAATGATACTTCTCTTAAATCTTTTATCTTCTGATACAATTGTTCATCTATCTTGGCTTGGCTTATAGGGGAGTTTCATGGGCTATTTGTTTCCTAACTCTAATTGTTCTTGTACTAATTGATGTAAAGCAGCTGTTTTTCTTTGGCCAGGAGCCATTGCTCCACCCATACCAGTGTGTAAGTAGTCCAAGTCATTTTTGGAGTGGTGGAAGCCACAGCAGCAATGACCCTTCCTAAAATTCTGTGGTGATTTTCATCCCTAATTGGTGTAAAATATCTCTACTCCATAAGTTAATATGTAAGCCACCTATTATTAAGGGAAAAATAGTTTCTGTCTTTCTGTCTTTTTGCCAATTTACCGGTTCAGCGGACATCAAAGTCTCCTTACTGCCTCTTACTCCTGGCACTAAGTTGCTAAAAGTATAAGCTTATGTTTGTTCCTAGAGTAACCTGAGCAGAAGTCACCCAAGTCTGTTCTAAAAATTCTGTCATCCAGATTTCACTCTTAGGCTTTACCATGAGAAGAACCTTTGAAGGAAGGGCTGTAGGTCTGAACAAGAATAACGCAGGACCAAGGGTGGTAGAGGAGATTCTCCTCAAGCTCAGGAGAGAGATACCTGTTGCTAAGAGACATGCTATCTATGCTCCAACTGTAAATTTCCTGACCTTTTTCTGGTTCTGATTCAGACTTTGTTTAAAATGGCTTTTTTTGTATTTCTCCTAGGCATTGCTTACCATAAGCAGTGAGCTGTTCACTGAAAACAATCCATCTCTCACAGTTATAACTGCCTTCCTCAGGTAACCATTTGTAAGCAATGTCCAGGAATTTCCTAATGTCTCCTAATTGGACTGTGCACCCCTGCTCTTTGATACATTTATATACAGTCCTGACATATGCTTCCCTGTCTGAAGGGAGGAGGGTGCCCACTTTCTGCCCCATTAGGTTACTAACCGCTCTCTGAAGCACTCTGCCAGGTCCAGAAATAGCGCAGTTCGGCAGGCTCTCCCTCTGGAGTCCTCTTAGAAGTTGTCTAGACCATGTAGCAGTGCTTGACTGCAAAGTGGTCGCTCTGGCAGCATTCAGGCACCAGTTGTTGCGGCAGTCTTTAAGAGCTCCCCTTGTATGAGCCCTTTGATCTCAGAGGTGAGATGAATGAGGCAGGGGAACTCATAGGATGTGAAAGAGCTCCAGTTTATTATGCCCCACAGCCTTGTCGATATACAGTTTTGCAAGCGTGATCAGTGTGTGAACAGTAGGCAATCCCCAATCACCATTCAGAGAAGCAGCTCATGGGCATTATGTATGCATGGTATCTGCCAATGGGAGGAGAGCTGATCCAGCCATGTCAGCAACCCGCTCACAGGTGAGAGGCCCTGTCAAGGCATCCCTGCTCATGAGCAACTAGCTGTGACCCTCAGGCTCAACCCATTCCCATGCTGTGCATCAGTGCTTCTTGCTCAACAAGGGCATTTCTGCAACGTGGCAGAAAGTTTATTGTGCACCACAGGTCAAGGTGGCCTCTGTACTCCCTCTCAGCAGGGTCCCATACCCTAGCAGTATCCAACTCTTTGTGACCTCATTTGTTGACAAAAATACTAGAATGGTTTGCCACTTCCTTCTCCAGGTCATTTTACAGATGAGGAAATGGAGGCAAAAAGGGTTGAGTTGGCCAGGGTCCACACTTAGAACTATGTCCAAGACAGATTTGAACTCAGGAAGATGAGTCTTCTTGCTTCAGGATCAACATTCTATCCATTGTAACACCTAGCAGCCTAAAATATTTGGAGCAGCTTCTTTTGTTATGGCAAATTTTTTGGGCAAATTTTGTTATGGTAAAATGACTAGGAGTTGGGGAACTCCCCATCAATTGGGAAATGGCTGAACAAATTATGGTGTATGTATATAATAGAAAACTATCATGCTATTGTTGTTGCTATTTGTCCTTCATTCTTGAAAAAGGTCATGACATTAGGGAGATGATGCCATGACATATAAATGAACTGGATCTAAGTGAGAGTAGGTTGTACAAAGTCACCAGCCTCATTCATACTATAAAAATTTTTTTAAAAGACAGTTTCAGAGAAACTGATGAAGACTTGTATGAACTGATGCAGACTGAAGTGAGCCAAAGCAGCACAATTTACAGCATAACAGCATTGTACAGACAAGCAGCTTTGAAAGAGTTAATATTTCTGTTCAGTGCAATGATCTACCAACCATGATTCCAAAGGATTGATGCATAGCAAGATCTACTGACAGAGAGTGGTGGATTAAAGGTACAGAATGAGACACATACTTGTGGACACAGACAATATGAGAATCTATTTTGTTTGACTATGCATATTTATTGTAAGAATTTTGTTTTTTGTATAACCTATAATAGATTGTTTGCTGTCTTGAGGAAGGGACAGGAAGGGAGAAAAAATTTGGAACTTAAAATCTTACAAATGTGAATGCTGAAAATTTTTTATATGTAATTTTTTTAAAATACTATTAAGTGGGGAAGAAAGAATTTTGATTTTGATGGGAGCGAGGGGATGGATGGGAAGAAAAATAAATACTGCTTAATTATAAAAATAATAATAATTTAAAAAAAACTTCCAACACTATAAGGATGGCAATCTCTGCTTACAATAGAGGTACAGCTCTCAGGGGACAAGACTTTTAAGCTCATGGTTCAGATTAACAGGCCTTGGGAAGAAAAGAAGATACAGGAGCTAGCATTCCTGCTGGTGCCTGTGAACCTTGAAAATTTATAGGAAGTTGAGGAAATACTTGGAGGATCTGTTAACATAAATCAGAACTGCCACAGAATGACAGAAAGAAAGAGATACACAAACCAAAGATAGAGGCTGCTGAACAAAGTCCATTATATAGGGCTTTGCTTTTTTAAAAGAACTGATGCTGGATAAAGTGAATGACCAACAAATAATGGCTGACCATATATGCATGGAAAATATACTGCAACAACAATAATAATAGTTAAATGCTATTTAATAATAAATAAATAATAACATTTATTCTATCTACTCTGTCTATGCTACTTTCCACCTTCATAACTATGTTCTTTGTTTATATTCATTTTACACACAAAATTAATAAATAAATAAATAGAATGCTAATAATGACATTTATGTAGCACTTTAAGCTTTGCAAAGCACTTTACATATGTTATTTCATTGGATTCTTACAAGACAAAAAGGTAGGTACTATTTTTATCCCCATTTTATAAATTAGGAAACTAAGGCTGACAGATTAATTAATTTGCCAAAGATTTCTGAAGCAGATTTTCCTGATTGTAAAAAGTACTTAGTATATGACCTGGCATATAGTAGGTTTTACATATTTCCTTTTCCACTTAGCTGCCTCCATTGCCAATGTGAACCAATTCCTTCAAGATACACATATAGAGTTTGGATCATTCATGCCTCATGGGGATAGGATGGGAAGAAGAAAGCAAATTACTACAACAGGGCAACTGGACTTTTATACCTAACACTACCATCCAGGGAGGGCAGTTAGGGAACTTTCTAAATCCAACTAATGTCTCCCTGGGCATGGAGGTAGTAGTCATAAATTTCCTTATGGGGAACTATCCAAGAGAAAGATAATGAGTCCTCATTTACCAGAAGGAGAAAAGTATTAGAGCTGCAGCAGAATTCCAAATCACGCTATCATAGGGGTAAAGAAAAAGCCCAGAAATGAGGGACTATTAAATTTTTTAATGATATCTTATTTTATCTCTTCTCTCCCTTCCTCATCCCTCAAAACAGGATTTTTTTAAAGAGGGAAAAAAATAATTCAGCAAAACTAACTCACAAATTATCCAAGTCTAACAGTAGTTCCACGACCATAACCCCCAACATTTTCAAAGAGAGGATAACACCTTCTCATATATCCCTTTGGTGCAAAATTTAGTCATTAAAATTTTTGTTTTTCAGTTTTGTATGACTCCAGGCACCATTTGGAGTTTTCTTGTAAAAGATATAGAAGTGGTTTGTTATTTCCTTCTCCAGCTCATTTTACAGATGAGGAAACTGAGACAAACAGGGTTGAGTGACTTGCCCAGGGTCCCACAGCTAGTAAATGTCTGAAGTCAGATCTGAACTCAGGAAGATGAGTGTTCTTGGTTCCAGGCCCAGTACTCTATCTACTGTACCACCTTGCTGCCCAGTCATTAAAATTATACAATATTTAATAGCAATTTGGTCATGGAGATAATAATAATATTGTTGATGATAGCTAAAATTTATATAACACTTTAAACTGTGTTAAGTGCTTTACAATCATTACCTTATTTTATTCTCACAACAATTAGGTAGATGCTATAATTTATCCTCATTTTACAGTTGAGGAAATTGAAATAAATAGAAGTTGACTTGGCCAGTGTCACATAGCTGATAAGTATGAGACTTGATTTGAACTCAGGTCTTCCTTAGTCCAGGCTCAGTGCTTTATCTGCTGTGCTACTTTCTGCCTTCATAATTGTACTCTTTATTTATATTCACACACACACACACACACACACACACACACACTTCACTTTACATCCGTTCACATAAATCTTCCTGCTTTATATTCATCACACAATTTGTTTAGACAGTCATCTGTCAGTGAATATCTATCGCCTTTGTTTCTAGGTCTTTTCCATCACAAAAGTACTGCTATGAATATTTTGGTGAAGATGAAGCTTTTCTTTATATTTTTGATTGCTAACAACAGGATCTCTGAGTCAAAGAGTAGGAACATTTTAGTCACAATTCTCAAATGCTTTTTGTTTGGACTGTTTTAAAAACTGCAGACCACAAGCATTTTTTCCCCACTTACCCTGGAACCTAGCCAGAAAGGCTTGATCCTTGATAAAACTGATCCTTTTGTCTTGCTACTGTGATGCAAATCCTATACCTCCTATCTATCTGGGAACTAAAGGCCTAGTTTGAAGCTACTGTTACAGGAAGAGAGGAGCTCCAGACTAGATTGAAAAGAGCATGTAAGATCCTCTGTATACCTGTGAATTGGAATTTTATGAGAAAGATTACCTGTTGTAACCAACAGGACTGCTCGCATAACCTACGATTATTCATGTACAGAGAAATGTGATTGACTATTTCTAGGCTACCTTGGAAAAGGAGCCTGTTTTGTTTTGTTTTGTTTTGTTTTGTTTTGTTTTGTTTTCCTAGGAGATATTGGTAGTTTGGAGACCTATTCCTTAAATTAACTAGTTAAAAAAAAAAGAGTTGGTATAATCTGGTTGAGGGCTCTTCTTTAAAAGGGGAAGGGAGATGAAGGAGAATTAAAACTGGAAGGAGTTAATCTTGTTTTTTTGGTATTGGGAGAGCCATTCCCTCCAATGGGAGTGGAATATTAAGAATTGTCTGTTTAGTGGATGCCCATCAATTGGAGAGTGGCTGAATAAATTATGGTATATGAATATTATGGAATATTATTGTTCTGTAAGAAACGACCAGCAGGACGATTTCAGAGAGGCCTGGAGAGACTTGCATGAACTGATGCTCAGTGAAGTGAGCAGAACCAAGAGATCATTATTCACGGCAACAACAATACTATATGAGGATCAGTTCTAATGGACATCACTCTCTTCAACAATGAAATGCTTCAAACCAGTTCCAATTGTTCGGTGAAGAGAGTCATATACACCCAGAGAGAGGGATGTGAAATGTGGACCACAACATAACATTTTCATGTTCTCTATTGAGGTTTGCTTGCATTGTATTTCCTTTATCAGATTATTCTTTCTTGTAGATATGATTTCTCCTGCACAAAAAATGATGCAATAACTATACATATATTCAATTTCTTAAGTATTCTAACATAATTATCATGTAGTGGATATCCTGCCATCTAGGGGAGGGGTGGGGTGGGGAGTAGGGGGGAAAAATTTGTAACAGAAAGCTTTGTAAGGGTTAATGTTTAGGAATTACCCATACATATGTTTTGCAAATAAAAAGTATTAATAAAAAAAAAGACTGCTTAGACACTTTGGGAAACACATGAGAGATGAGAATTTCAATTCTCAAAGAATTTGTAATTTGGTAAGGGATATAAAATATATAAAAAAATAAATATGCTGAAAAATTGTCTGTTTAAAAGCAAGGAATATTATTTAAGAGGAAAGAGTGCTTTATTTATTGTACTCCCTTACATCTGCCTCTTTGCACCTTCCACTCTGGTTTTAAAGACAAAGAATATTTCTAAAACTTATGCCAAAGGACAGCTTATCAGATACTTAAAGGAAATTATCAGGTGTTGTCCCCATCCCTCTTCTCTTCTCCAGACCAAACAACTATAGTCTTTTTTTAACAATTTCTCATTTTGAACAGTTTCCTAGATATGATACTGCTATCCCTTCCACATCACAAGAATAGGAGTATGACACCACTAAGATCTGAAAAATGCATGTAAAATGTTTTTGGCTCTCTCTTCATACTAGAGAAGAATTCTGAATTACAATGATATTAAAATATAAAATATGTTGATATTATGCAATAATATGTACATATTTTATGCATTTCTATGTTTTAAACTTTTTCTGTGTTGACTGTTGGCCTTCATGTGTCATCTGTGATTTCCACAAAATTCCCCCAAAATTCATATTTGATTTCTTATGTGGACCCGTAATATTTTGAACTAGGATAAAGTCACAATGTGGAAGGAATAACTATAATTTGTTCCTCCTAACATAAAATGCAGGGGCCAGAAATAAATGCAATTAATTGCCCAGTGATGAGCAGAGAAGAATAGGGCAAAACTATAGGCTTCCTCATACTTGATTCTGTTTCTATCAATGGAATATAACTTTTTTGGCTGTCACATAATACTATTATCATATGTGAGTTTGTAAAAAAAGAAAAAAAAATACAGTAAAATCTCCCATACATTACTTATTTGCACACAAATCATTGTCTTGTCCTAGCTCTCTCAAGTTGTATTTGAGGGGCTGATTTTCTGGAACTATCCACTATCCCTATTAAATTTCATTTTAGTAAATTCCATCCATTATTTTGGTCTGCAAAACATTTTTGAGATCTAAGGTCTATTATCCAACATATTAGCTATCTTTTCCAGTTATTTCTCTCTGCAAATTTGACAAGCTTGATATTAACTTTACCTTTTTTTTTTTTTCTTTTTGCTGAGGCAATTGGGGTTAAGTGACTTGCCTAGGGTCATAAAGCTAGGAAGTGTTTGAGACCAGATTTGAACTCAGGTCCTCCTGACTTCAAGGCTGGGGCTTTACCACTGTACCACCTAGCTGCCCCGACATTAACTTTAAACAATAACAAACTGTTTGCTGTAACTGGCATAAATTGCATAGTTCATGATGCTTTGTTCCTATCACATTCATTGTTCATCAAGGTATCTTAAATTTATCTTAGGCATGTTTTTAATCACTATCAGGGGAGATGGTGAGCTAATGCTTTGAACTGGAGTAGCCTTTACATAGAGCGGGTCTCAAGTAAGATCTGGACCAGGGAGGCGGAACCAAGATGGTGAAGAGCAGACATGACTCTCTATGACCTCCTTTGATCTTCTCTCAAACCAACAGCAGATTAAGCCTCTAAACTAGTTTTGGAGTCAAAGCGCCCCCAAATATTTGGAGTACAACAAATTCCCAGGAGAATTTACCTTGGAAGAGCTTCAGAACAGGTCTGTTTCAATTAGGCAGCGGGATAGTCTGTCAAGGCAAGATAGCAGCACAGGGAGACAGGGGAGGAAGCTGGGCCTGGACTAAGAGCATTGCAGTTTCTAAGCACCTGGGAAGTTTCTGTGAGCCTCTTAGGCTACTCTGTCCTGGTTGCAAGCAGGTGCTTTGGCAGATCTGCCTTTTATAAAAGGTAGAATTTAAATAGATGAGTCCCAGAAGAGCTGGACCTCACTGCCAATACTCAGCACCGGAAATCAATCAACAGAACTGTCCCAGGGCAAATTAAAGCAGCTGTCAGTCCTTTTAATTGAAAGACCTCAAGCCTTAAAAAAATGAATAAAAAACAAAAAAGAACTCTCACCATTGACAGCTTTTGTGGAGAGACAGGAGAACAGACCTCAGATACTGAGATTCCAGAGGAAGCGATAAAGGGAGACATGAGCTAGTCCCCAATTCAGAAGGCTTTCCTGGAAGACTGCATAAAGAATCTTAAAAGAGAATTAGAACCTAAACTAATCTATTTATTTAGTGGTATACCAATCAAACTCCCAAGAAATTATTTAACTGACCTAGAAAAAATAACAATAAAATTCATCTGGGAAAAAAAAAAGGTCAAGAATTTCAAGGGAATTAATGCAAAAAAATGCAAATGAGGGTGGCCTAGCTGTACCAGATCTAAAACTATATTATAAAGCAGTGGTCACCAAAACCATTTGGTACTGGCTAAGAAATAGAGTAGTGAATCAGTGGAATAGGTTAGGTTCACAGGACAAAATACTCAATGAAAATAGTAATCTAGTGTTTGATAAACCCAAAGACCTCAGTTTTGGGGATAAAAACTCACTATTTGACAAAAACTGCTGGGATAATTGGAAACTAGTATGGAAGAAATTAGGCAGCGACCCACACCTAATACCATATACCAAGATAAGGTCAAAATGGATTCATAATCTAGGCATAAAGAATGATATTATAAACAAATTAGAACACTGTAGGATGGTTTACCTCTCAGACCTGTGGAGGGGGAAGGAATTTGTGACCAAAGAAGAACTAGAGGTCATCATTAATCACAAAATAGATAAGTTTGACTATATCAAGTTAAAAAGGTTTTATGCAAACAAAATGAATGCAGACAAGATTAGAAAGGTAGCAGTAAACTGGGAAAATATTTTTACATCCAAAGGTTCTGATAAAGGCCTCATTTCTAAAATATATAGAGAATTGACTCAAATATATAAGAATTCAAGCCATTCTCCAATTGATAAATGGTCAAAAGATATGAACAATTTTCAGACGAAGAAATTGAAACTATTTCTGATCACATGAAAAGGTGCTGCAAGTCACTATTGATCAGAGAAATGCAAATTAAGACAACTCTGAGATACCACTACACACCTGTCAGATTGGCTAAAATGACAGGAAATGATAATGATAACTGTTGGAGGGGATGTGGGAAAACTGGGACACTGATACATTGTTGGTGGAACTGTGAACGGATCCAACCATTCTGGAGAGCATCTGTAACTATGCTCAAAAAGTTATCAAACTATGCATACCATTTGACCCAGCAGTGTTTCTACTGGGCCTATATCCCAAAGAGATTTTAAAGGAGGGAAAGGGACCCACATGTGCAAAAATGTTTGTGGCAGCCCTTTTTGTAGTGGCAAGAAACTGGAAATTGAAAGGATGCCCATCAATTGGAGAATGGCTGAATAAATTATGGTATATGAATGTTATGGAATATTATTGTTCTGTAAGAAACAACCAGCAGGATGATTTCAGAGAGGCCTGGAGAGACTTGCATGAACTAATGCTGAGTGAAATCAGCAGAACCAGGAGAACATTATACACAGCAACAAGACTATACGATGATCAATTTTGATGGACATGGTTCTCTTCAACAATGATGTGATTCAAACCAGTTCCTATTGTTCAGCGATGAAGATAGTCATATACATCCAGAGAGAGGCCTGTGGGAACTGAGTGTGAACCACAACACAGCATTTTAATGCTTTCTGTGAATATTTCCATGCATTTTGTTTTCCTTCTTAGTTTGTTTTTTCTTCTTCTCTTTCTAGATCTGATGTTTCTTGTGCAGTAAGATAACTGTATAGATTTGTATACATGTATTGTATTTGTCATATAATTTATCCTATTTAGCATGTATTAGATTACCTGTCATCTAGGGGTGGGGTTGGGGGGGAAGGAGGGGAAAAGCTTGGGAAAGAAAAGTTTTTTGTTTTTGTTTTTTGTTTTGCAAAGGTCAATGTAGAAAAATCACTCATATGTTTTGTAAATAAAAAGCTTTTAATTAAAAAAAAGAGAGAATTAGAAGAAAAATGGGGAACTGAAATGAGATCATTGCAAGAAGGATATAATGCCCTACAAAGAAATATGAAAAAAGACACCAATTCACTGAAAAACAAAATTGGTCAAATGGAAAAAGAATGCAAGGAACAAAAAAATTCATTTGGCCAATTACAAAAGGAGCTAAAAAAGGTAATTAAAGAAAATAATACACTAAAAATTAGAATTGAACAAATGGAAATAAATGACTCAATAAGGCTTCAAGAATCAGTCAAAAACAAAAATTGAAAAAAGAAAAGAAAATATGAAATATCTCCGAGGAAAAACAACTGACCTGGAAAATAGATCTAGGAGAGACAATCTAAGGATTATTGGACTTCCTGAAAGGCAAGATGAAAAAAAGAACCTAGATACTATCTTACAGGAAATCATGAAAGAAAACTTGCCTGATGTTTTAGAATCAGAAGGTAAAACATCCATCGAAAGAATTCACTGATCACCTTCTAAAAGAGATCCCAAAATTAAATCCCCAAGGAATATCGTGGCTAAATTTCAGGACTATCCCACCAAAAAGAAGATAAGGCAAGCAGCTAGAAAGAAACAATATACCAAGGAGCCATAATTAGGATCACCCAGGACCTATCAGCTTCCACCTTAAAGGATCAAAGGTCCTGGAATCAGATATTCTGAAGGGAAAGGAACTTGGATTACAAGCAAGAATAAGGTATCCAGATAGAATGAGCATTATCTTTCAGGGAAGAAGATGGACATTTAATGATATAGGTGAATTTCACCTATTTCTTGAAAAGACCAGACCTGAACAAAAAATTTAACCTCCAAACACAGAACTCAAGAGAAGCATAAAAAGGTAAAAAGGAAAGAACTCTTGGGAACTATATTTGTGTTATGGGTATACTTACACAATGTGGGGAAAATTTGATTTGACTTTGATAATATGAAAAAGAAACTAGAAATGAAAAGGGAATCATACTGGAAGAAGAGGAAAAAGGAGGTAAAATAAGGTTAAAAAAAGGAGATAAAAATAAAGTAAAATCTCATGAAGAGGCAAAGAAAACCTAATATAATTGATGGAAAGAAGGGAGGGGGATGAACATTGTGTGAATCTTACTCTCATTGGATTGGGCTTTAAGAGAGAATATCAGACATATTTGGTTTTACAGAGAAACTTGTCCCATCTTATATGGAAGTGGGAGGGAAAGGGGGAAAAGAAAGGGAAAGACTAATAGAAGGGAAAATAGAAGAATTAAGGGAAAGGTGTAAAAAAGGGGGAGGAGCTCTAAAGAGGGAGGAATATTAAAGTAGGGCATCAGAAGCAAAATACTGGGGAGGGGGGAAGGAGAAAGGGGAAAGGAAAGAGAAAAACATAACTTTGGGTAAATAAAATGGCAGGAAATACAGATTTAGTTGTTTTAACTGTGAATGTGAATGGGATGCAATCTCCCATAAAATGGAAGCAGATAGCAGAACTGGATTAAAAACCAGAATCCAACAATATGTTGTTTACAAGAAACACATCTAAAGCATAGAGATACATACAGAGTGAAGGTAAAGGGCTAGAGCAGAATCTATTATGCTTCAGATGAATAAAAAAAAGCAGGGCTAGTAATCCTGATCTCAGATCAAGTAAAAGCAAAGATAGACCTAATTAAAAGAGATAAGGAAAGAAACCATATTTTACTGAAGGGTACCATAGATGATGAAGCAATATCAATACTAAACATATATGCACCAAGTGGTATAGCATCCAGTTTTTTAGAGGAGAAGTTAAGAGAGACGGAAGAAGAAATAGACAGCAAAACTATACTAGTGGAGGATCTCAATCTTGCTCTCTCAGAACTAGATAAATCAAACCACAAAATAAGAAAGAAGTTAAGGATGTAAACAAAATGTTAAAAAAAAAAAAGTTAAGTATGATAGATCTTTGGAGAAAATTGAATGGAGACAGAAAGGAGTTTTTTCTCAATGGTTCATGGAACTTATACAAAAATTGACCATGTGTTAGGGTATAAAAACCCTCAAAATCAAATGCAGAAAGGCAGATATAGTAAATGCATTTTTTTCAGATCATGATGCAATAAAAATCATATGCAATATAAGGCCAGGAGAAAATAGACCAAAAGTTCATTGGAAATTAAATTAATAAATATTCCTAAATAATAATAAATAATCCTAAAGAATGACTGGGTGAAACAGCAAATCATAGACACAATCAATAATTTCATCCAGGAGAATGACAAAAATGAGACAACATACCAAAATTTGTGGGATATGGCCAAAGCAGTAATAAGGGATAATTTTATATCTCTAGATGTTTACTTGCATAAAGTACAGAAAGACAAGATTAATGAATTGGGCCTACAATTAAAAAAAATGCTAGAAAAAGAACAAATTAAAAACCCTCAATTAAATACCAAGTTAGAAATTCTGAAAATAAAAGGGGAGATTAATAAAATTGAAAATAAGAAAACTATTGAATTAATAAATAAAACCAAGAGTTGGTTTTATGAAAAAACCAACAAGATAGATAAGCCTTTAGTTACTTTAATTAGCAAAGGGAAAGAAGAAAATCATATTGTTAGTCTCAAAAATGAAAAGGGATAACTTTCCATCAATGAAGAGGAAATTAGAACAATAATTAAGCATTGCTTTCCCAACTTTATGCCAGTAAATTTGATAATCTAAATGAAATGGAGGAATATGTATAAAAATATAGATTGCTCAGGTTAACAAAGAGGAAATCTAGCCCCGATTTAGAAAAAGAAATAGAACAAGCTATTAATCAACTTCCTAAGAAAAAATCTCCAGGGCCAGATGGATTTACATGTGAATTCTACCAAACATTCAAAGAACAATTAATTCCAATACTATATAAACTATTTGAAAAAATAGGGAAAGAAGGTGTTCTACCAAATTCCTTTTATGATACAGATAAGGTGCTGATAGTTAAACCAGGTAGGGTGAAAATAGAGAATAAAAACTATAGACCAATTCTCTAATGAATATTGATGCAAAAATCTTAAATAAAATATTATCAATGAGATTACAGAAAGTCATCCCCAGGAAAATACACTATGAACAAGTAGGGTTTATACCAGGAATGCAGAACTGGTTCAATATTAGGAAAACTATCAGCATAATCAACTATATTAATAACCAAACTAACAAAAATCATATGATTATTTCAATAGATGTAGAAAAAGCATTTGATAAAATCCAACACCTATTCCTCTTGAAAAACACTAGAGAGTGTAGGAATAAATGGACTTTTCCTTAAAATGATCCGTAGCATCTATTTAAAATCATCAGCAAACAACATATATAATGGGGCAAACTGGAACCATTCCCATTAAGATCAGGCATGAAACAAGGCTACCCACTGTCACCATTACTATTCAATATTGTATTAGAAATGTTAGCTTTGACAGTAAGAGAAGAAAAAGAGGTTAAAGGAATTAGGGTAGGTAATGAAGAAACCAAATTATCACTCTTTGCAGATGATATAATGGTATACTTAAAGAACCTTAGAGACTCATCTAAAAAACTACTAGAAACAATTCAAAACTTTAGCAAAGTTGCAGAACACAAAATAAATCCACATAAATCATCAGCATTTTTACATATTACCAAGAAAGTTTAGCAGCAAGAGACACAAAAAGAAATTCCATTCAAAATAAGTATTGTTAGTATAAAATATTTGGGAATCTATCTGCCAAGGGAAAGTCAGGAACTATACAAACAAAACTACAAAATACTTTCCACACAAATAAAGTCAGACCTAATCAGTTGAAAAATATTAAGTGCTCATGTGTAGGCTGAGCAAATATAATAAAAATGGCAATACTACCTAAATCAATCTACTTATTTAGTGCCATAGCAATCAAACTCCTAAGAAATTATTTTACAGATCTAGAAAAAAATAGTAGCAAAGTTTGTTTGGAAGAACAAAAAATCAAGAATTTCAAGGGAATTAATGAAAAATAATGCTGATGAAGGTCACCTAGCTGTATCAGATCTAAAACTATATTATAAAGCAATGGTCATCAAAACCTTTTGTTACTGGCTAAGAAATTGAGTAGTTGATGAGTGGAATAGAATAGAATCACAGGACAAAATAGGCAATAAGTATAGCAATTTAGTGTTTGACAAACCCAAAGACCCCAGCTTCTGGGATAAATAATCACTATTTGACAAAAACTGCTGGGAAAATTGGAAACAAGTGTGGAAGAAATTAGGGCTTGACCTACACAGAACATTACATACCAAGATAAGATCTAAATGGGTTCATGATTTAGACATAAAGAGTGATATTATAAGCAAATCAGAGGAACATAGGATAGTTTACTTCTCAGACCTGTGGAGATGGAATAAATTTATGTCCAAAGAAGAACTAGAACACTTAATTGAACACCAGATAGAAAATTTTGACTATATTAAGTTAAAAAATTTTTGTACAAACAAAACTAATGCAGACAAGATTAGAAGGGAAGCAATAAATTGGGAAATCATTTTTACATTTAAGGGTTCTGATAAAGGCCTCACTTCTAAAATATAGAGAGAATTGTCTCATATTTATAAGAATTCAAGCCGCTCTCCAACTGATAACTGGTCAAAGGATATGAACAGACAATTTCCGGATGATGAAATTAAAACCATTTCTAGTCATATGAAGAGGTGCTCCAAATCACTTTTGATCAGAGAAATGCAAATTAAGACAACTCTGAGGTACCACTACACACCTGTCAGATTGGCTAAGATGACAGGAAAAGATAATGAATGTTGGAGGGGATGTGGGAAAACTGGGACACTGATACATTGTTGGTGGAATTGTGAATGGATCCAACCATTCTGGAGAGCAATTTGGAACTATGCTCAAAAAGTTATCAAACTGTGCATACCCTTTGACCCAGCAGTGTTTCTATTGGGCTTATATCTCAAAGAGATCTTAAAGGAAGGAAAGGGACTCACATGTGCAAAAATGTTTATGGCAGCCCTTTTTGTAGTGGCTAGAAACTGGAAGCTGAATGGATGCCCATCAATTGGAGAATGGCTTAATAAATTATGGTATATGAATGTCATGGGATATTATTGTTCTGTAAGAAACGACCAGAAGGATGATTTCAGAGAGGCCTGAAGAGACTTGCATGAACTGAGGCTGAGTGAAATCAGAATAACTAGGAGATCATTATACACAGCAACAACAAGACTATATGATGATCAATTCTTATTGACGTGGTTCTTTTCAACAATGAGATGTTTCAAACCAGTTCCAATTGTTCAGTGATGAAGATAGTCATATACACCCAGGGAAAGGCCTGTGGGATCTGAGTGTGGACCACAACATAGCATTTTCACACTTTTTGTTGATGTTTGTTTGCATTTTGTTTTCCTTCTCAGATTTTTTTTTCCTTGTAGATCTGATTTTTCTTGTATAGCAAGATAATTGTATAAATATGTATACATATATTTGACTTGTCAAATATTTTAATATAATTAACATGTATTAGACTACCTGCCATTCAGGGGGAGGGGGGTGGGGGGAAAGAGAGAAAAATTTGGAACAGAAGGCTTTGCAAGGGTCAGTGTTGAAAAATTACCCATGCATAAGATTTGCAAATAAAAATCTTTAATTTAAAAAAAAAGGAAAGAAAGAAAGAAAAAGACCTGGATCAGACTCTTCCTGTACATTGATTTATTCAATACTGGTCCTCTACATCTCCTCCTTTTTTATTCATAAGCTTAAATCTATGAACTTCAGTTTCCAGAGATGACAATGATTGAAAAACACATCAGGAAGCACAACGGACTAAGCCAATAATTATAAGAACAACACATGCAAGATAAACAAAATGCAAAAACATAGAAGTTAGATTATTAACAAAATTTATCTTTTTTAACCATTCCAATATTTGGTTTGCTATGCTATCAGGGTCAATTCTGGGGACACTACTTTTTGTTATCTTATCTGTGAAAGCAGCTAACTGAGATATATCCCAAATAAGGTTGGAATTATGTATAACTCCATTTATTTTGTTCCTTATTTGATTCCATGTCATATTAGTAATATCATTATCACATTTATATAGTTGCACATACATGAGTAAATCTATAATCGCAAGGTAGTTACAATCAAATTTCCAGAAAATTGTTCCAATAAGTTTAGTTCTTGTTTTAACTCATTATCTATATTAATTTGTTCTTTAAGAACTTGTAGTACAGTTTTTGTTAATTGATCTGTGAAATTAGCAGCCTAAACAGATTCCATTAGAGCTGTAGCTGAAACAACAAGTGAAGTAATAACTGTTATAACAGCAGTGAATAATCCTACAAATCTTTTCCCCTATTTTTATTTTTAACTAATTTTCTTTTGATCTTGTCCCAAACCTCTTCACCTTCTGACTTGTATCAATTTTGAATCATCTTAGTAGGCAACATCACATAAAATGGGTAATCAATAATAAGAATCATAGGCAATGAATTAGAAGACATTGGAATAAAACACAATTATAACATTTTAAAACATACCCTCCTGGTACATTCGTAATTTGGATTCCAGTGCCATTTCTTAAAATAGCATCTGTACAGAATATTTCTGAAGAACCTGAAACATCATGAAATCCCGTATCTGAAATGTGAAATTTGATTCCGTGGCTACTATAATTCTCCATAAGTTTTCATAAATCATCTCTTCCCTGGAATTAATGATGTCTTCCACAAACATTCCTATAGAAATTTCTGTATCAGATCCTGATCAGAAAAACATTGTACCAGAAGCATTTTGTGTAGCTATGAAACAATTTGTTCCAGGAAGGAAAAAGTAGTTTTTTGTCATAAAATTGGGTTAGCCTCTGGACATGATGAGTATTGAGGTTTTGAAACCTTTTCATCATTATCTATGATATCAATGTACAATTTAGTAATATTCTACCATTGTGCTATCCCCACAATTTCCACAACTTTTGACAAGCAGAACCAAGGTTATCAGTAGTAGTCATAAAATTAATCCCTTTTGACCAATTTGAGGTTTTATAAAAATCAATTCTATAAAAAACCTATAGGTTTTCTGACTGTAAATGCTTGAGTAATATTAATAACAGCCTTTGTTTCTTCTAAACATGATTTCTGCTCCTCTCCCAACAGCTTAGAATTAGTAATTGATACAATGGTCAATTTTTCTGTCCATGTAACTACTTGAAACATTGGAGAATAAAGTATGTAAGTTCAATGCATAGATTCTTGTTGTCTACCCACCACCTGAATAATTAAGGCAAACAAGAGAAGTAAAGTTTTTCTTCCTTTAGGTCTTCTGTGTCTTGGCTGCTGATTCCAGCTTCTCCTCTCTTTTCTCTTTTTCCTGGGTCATATTTCGAATTATTGCATTCTTTGTGTCAATATATTCACGGGTCCCAAGAATCTTTCTGGTATCCAAATGGGTTTTTCTACATGGTCTGGAAAGATACAAGCATATACTCTTCCCCATGTTAGTAATTTATCTGGTCCACTCCTTTTTTTAGTTTTTGGATCTTTCTACTTATTGGCCCCTTTTTGTTATGTTATGTTTTTGGTTTTGAATTTTAAATTGTTTTTCTGCTGGTGTCAAAAAGTTGAATATATAATGCTACTGTTAATCATCTACTTATCCTCCTTTTTGTTTTTGTTAAAAGGTCTTTAGTCTCTATGTTTTCATTCCACAATAGTTAGGCCCTAGGATTATAGGGGATTCCAGTAACATGCTGAATATGGGAAGGAAAGACTGAATTTTTTAAATACAATATTAGTGTAAGCAGGACCATTATCTGTTTTTATCATGTGTGGAACTCCCATAACAGAAAAACAGAATAACAAGTGATCAATGATCATTACTGTGGATTCCCCAGTGCAGCAAGGATAGGAAGAGTAAAAAAAGAAAAAGTATCTACAATGACATGGATGTATTTGGGTAATGGGTTACATCCATTTGCCATAAATCAAGAGGAGCTAAACAAGGGTTTTTTTGCTACAGATTTTTCAGAGAAGGTAAATAGGAAATATAATGAGAACAAGATTAAACTATTTGTCTGACCTGTTCCCTAGTAATATTAAATTGATAATGTAACATTTGTGAAGACTGATGAAATTGTGAATTAGACTATTTGGTATCAAAGAGACATACTTAATGAGGAGGGTTGTGTTAAAAAAAAAATTGATAACAGCATTCCCTGTACCTATGTCTCCTAGAAGTTCAGGATGCGAAAAGATGTGCATATAGAAAAAAGGGGCTTTTCCGTGCCTTATAAATTGATAAGCCATTAAATTACTAGAAAACCTTACCTGAGCTGTTTCTATATTATTAACATAAAGAACATATTTACTATCTGAAAAAATGTTAAGAGGTTCTTGGACAGTGCAGTAATAATTGCATAAAACATTTTGCTGTGTTGATTAAAACTGTATGAAAAATATATTTAGTAGTAGGTGGAATATATAAAGCCAATTGTTTATTAGTAGCATCTTAAAAAACCATGGTTGCATCAAAAATTGGATTGACTCTTGTCATATGTGGAAATATCCATGGATACATTGACATAAATTGTAAAACTGATAGCTGAAAGATTTTATCAATTGGACCTTGGTACATGGTCAATAAAACTTGCCACTCATTATAGGAGTTAGTAAGGAATCAACCCGATCTTTAGAATATGGTTGATGAATAACTTGTGGAAGATTCCCATTTAACTGGAATACTCTTTTTAAGGCTTTTTGAATCAATATCACTGTGTAGAATGGATATTGTGGTTTCTATCTGCTAAAGTATGTGAAGTCTTGGGCCTCAGTCTTAAGGTCTGTTTCAATTTCCTAGAAATCATCTAATTTTAGAATAATGAAACTTTTCCTTGCATTACCTCATTTTTAGTCAACCCATAATCACTCCACTTACAATATAGGAGAAAGTAACTGCAATCAAGCCAATCAAGACAAAAGCTTTGCATGAGGGGGTTTTAGGGGAGGGGTTAGTGCTTGTCTATTTAAGCTGTGTCTCTCAGCTCCTAGTGGGCACTCCTCATTCTTGACTGTGCAGGAGGGGGGACTGACTGCTTCTCGAGAGATTCTAATAAACCTTTTACCTTCATGTAGAGATGTCTCCAAGTAGTCAATTTGGTTAGGATCTCTGTACCCCACACAGTTTTGGGGGCTTAGTCAGCATTATGTGACTTGGTGGGGACTGACCACTACCCTATTTGGGGGCAGGCGCCTGTGGGACTCTTTGTTTCTATGGTCTCTAGAATAGGGTGGTGTTTCTCCTCCCTGCTGAGCCAAGTGCCCAAAGTGGAGAAACTCAGTGCAGGGGAAAAGTGAAAGAAAAACGGATCTGAGGCTCCATGTGCAGATGTTAGATTGATTGAACTCAAAGTCAGAAGAACCTATATGTGTATAGCCCATAGGTAAGCACTCAGGAGTCTGGAGGTCCATTGGCTGGGTCAGGGAGACCGGAGAGGAAGAGCCTCTCATGTAAATTGTGTAGTGAAGTGGACTGCAACAATCCCAGTGGAAAGGGTTCCTGAGAATGCTATTGGGTGACTGCCTTAGGCAGAGGGCGACCTCTGTTAGAATAATTTGGAATATAGAGGAATACGGTCCTCACTAAATTATGGGGAAAGTGCAGTCCAAGAGCCAAAAGAAGGAACCATGTCAGGAAATGCCAGCTAATAGCCCCTAGCTTGTCTGTGTTAAATGTTGTATCTGTGTGTTCAGTGTTTGTGACTTGTCCATCCGTTTTGTTGATTAAAAGAACTCTGTTAAGTTTTAAGGCTGATTTGTAGAAACAATTGACAGTCTGAATGATTTCAGGAAGGAATTGAGAGACAAGAGAAAGCAGCAGCAAGAGAGAGAGAGTGATAAGAAGGAACAGCATAGAAATAAAATGCTGGTTCAAACTATTCAGGAAGCTAATTTGGCTGCTGCTCAAGGTTGTGGAAGAGGATGGAATCCTGGCAGAGTAAATGAAAGGTTCCAACAGAATAAGGGGAAAGTAGGACTCTCTTCAGGAGCAGGAGAAGGGGGAGAGACAGTATCAGGAAAGTATTTGGGAGGAGAGAGAGAGAGACGGAAAAGGCATGTAGCAAGAAAGAGAAGAGGACATGAAGAAGAGAAAGAGGCAAGTCTTTTAATGGAAAGAACATATGTTTGGAGAAAGAAAATACACTAGCTAACTAAATCCTAAAAAGGATTTGGCACCCTAAAAGTTAATTAAGAAAAAAGTTGAGTGGGGGAGGGAGAAATGGGAAGATTCTTTCTCAAAGGTGAAGATTTAACTCGACTCCTTTCCCCTACCTATAGATTTCAGCTGCTTCTTTAGAAATGAAGATGAAGGGAGCCAAGATGGCGAACTACAGACAGCATTCTCTGTAAGCTCTTGAGACCTTCCCTCAAACACAGACAAACGGAGCCTCTGAACTGGTTCTGGAGTGAGGGCATCACCAAACACTTGGACTACAACGCACTTCTATCAAATATCTACTTTGAAAGAACTTCTGAGGTCAGTTTTAGACGGGCAGGGGATCAAGCAGCTCCCAGCGCTCAGACGCCAGGGCGCAGCCGGGGTGCAAGTCCAGGGCTGGGACGGACCAGAGGATTTCAGGCTTCCAGGAAGTCCCTGGGAGACCCTTGGGCCACTTTGCTCTGCTTGCGGGCAGGTGCTTTGGCAGGTCTACCTTTGATAAAGGGTGGATTGAGAGTAGATGAAAGGGTGGTCCTAGTGCGGATCTAGCCACATCAGCCCCAGACCAGAAGTCAACTCGGCAAACTGCCCCAGGGCAAATTGAAATCCCGCCTGCTGCTGCTGCCACTGCTGCCGCTGCTGCTGCTGGGGCTGCAGAATTCCCTCCTGTTAACTGATACCTCAGCTAAACATAATGAGCAAGAAGAAGAGATCTCTCACCATAGACAGCTTTTATGGAGAGAAACTAGAGCAGTCCCCAGATCCTGAGATTCTGAAAACAATCCCAGATAAAGCCACAAAGGTGGACTTAAGCTGGTCTCCCTTTCAGAAGGCTTACCTGGAAGATTGCATAAAGAATCTCAAAAGAGAGCTAGAAGAAGATTGGGGAGATAAACTGAGAGCAGTGCAAGAAGGAAACATCGCCCTGCAACAGAGATGTGAAAAACTGGAAAATAAGTCTGATGAATCGGAAAAAGACAAAAATTCAGTGAATTGGAAAAAGTCACCAACTCACTGGAAAATAAAAATAGTGAATTGGTAAAAGACAACAATTCACTGAAAAACAAAATTGGTGAATTGGAAAAAATCACCAACTCACTAGAAAATAAAAATAGTGAATTGGAAAAAGATAAAAATTCACTGAAAAATAAAATTAGTGAATTGGAAAAAATCACCAACTCACTAGAAAATAAAAATACTGAATTGGAAAAAGATAAAAACTCACTGAAAAATAAAATTAGTGAATTGGAAAAAGACAACAATTCACTGAAAAATAAAATTGTCAAAATGGAAAAAGAATGCAATGAACCAAAAAATTCATTTGGCCAGTTACAAAAGGACCTAAAAAAGATAACTGAAGGAAATAATACCTTAAAAATTAAAATTGAACAAATTGAAATGAATGACTCAATAAGACTTCAAGAATCAGTCAAACAAAAACAAAAAAAATGAAAAAAATAGAAGAAAATATGAAATATCTCCTAGGAAAAACAACTGACTTGGAAAACAGATCCAGGAGAGACAATCTAAGAATTATTGGACTCCCTGAAAATCACGATGAAAAAAAGAACCTCGATGCTATCTTCCAGGAAATCATGAAAGAGAATTGCCCTGATGTTTTAGAATCAGAAGGCAAAGTTGGTATTGAAAGAATCCACCGATCACCTCCTGAAAGAGACCCCAAAATTAAAACCCCAAGGAATATCGTGGCCAAATTTCAGGACTATCGCACCAAGGAAAAGGTATTACAAGCTGCTAGAAAAAAAACAGTTCAAATACCGAGGAACTGTCATTAGCATTACACAGGATCTGTCAGCTTCCACATTGAAGGATAGAAGGGCCTGGAATCAGATTTTCCGAAAGGCAAAGGAACTTGGATTACAGCCAAGAATAAGCTATCCAGCTAGAATGAGCATCATCTTCCAGGGAAGACGATGGTCATTTAATGATACAGGAGAATTTCACCTATTTCTAATGAAAAGACCAGATCTGAACAAAAAATTTGACCTCCAAACACAGAACTCTAGAGAAGCGTAAAAAGATAAAAAGGAAAGAACTCTTGAGATCTATATCTCTACTAGGGGTATCCTTAAAGAATGGGGGTATAATTTGATTTTACTTTGATAATATGAAAAAGAGAACCAGAGGGGAAAAGGATATCATACTGGGGAAAGGGGAAAAAGTGGTAAAATAAGATCTAAAAAAAAAGGAGGTAAAAACAAGGTAAAATCACTTGAAGAGGCAAAGAAAACCTAATATAATTGAGAGAAAGAGGGGAGGGAGATGAACATTGTGTTAATCTTACTCTCATAAGGTTGGGCTCTAAAAGTGTATATTAGACATTTGATTTCACATAGAAACTTGTCTGTTGCTAGAGGGAAGTGGGAGGGAAAGGAGGAAAAGTAAGGGACAAACTAATAGAAGGGAAAATAGAAGAATCAGGGGAAAGGAGTAAAAACAGGGGGGAGGGGATCTAAAAGGTGGAGTATTGTTTGGGGGAGGGGGACATCAAAAGCAAAGTACTGAGGAGGGGGGAAGGGAGAAAGGGGAAAGGAAAGGGGAAAACATAACTTGGGTAAATAAGATGGCAGGAAATAAAGAATTAGTTATTCTAACTGTGAATGTGAATGGGATGAACTCTCCCATAAAGCGGAAGCGGATATCAGACTAGAAATGAAGATGAACTTAGCTGTCTGTTGCAGAGAGCATTTTTTAAAGGGACAGCTCACTTTTACATGGTGTTAATTGACTGAATATTTGTTTATTTAGGTGCATGATTTAACAAATGTGATCTTTAATTTGGTAGGGTTATTTCCAGAAGTTTAATTGATATTTATTTTTAAGAATCTTTCAGATTCTTTTATGTGGAATTAAGATATTCTGTATGAGTTTTAATTGATTGTATTGAGTCATCTTAAAGTTATACCCTTTTATTAAAGGAGCTCTGAGAATAGTAGTTTTTGCCTTTTGTCCCTTTGAAAATGTTTCTGTTCTGGACAATATGCAAGTTAGAATTTTTTATCTATTAAGTATTTTAAAAGCAAAATGATCTGTAATATTCATCTTATGAAACATCTATTTAGATTTGAAAGATAAGTCCCAGAAAGTTCATGGGACAAATCTCTTACTGTTATCTATATATAAGGTCATAGTAAATGCCTGTTTAGGATTCATCTGAAGCTTTGGTTAATGAGACTTGTTATTGGAGCTAAAATTTCTTGGGCTTGTAGCTAATATTATTTGGAAGTTTTAAAGCTCCAACTTCTGAAAGTTACTGGGGAAATTACCTGAAGTAAAACTGAGTTAAGGCTACTTTATCCTGTGTCATGTATGTGTTGAAGAATCCATTTTGACTGATTATAATATGTTATAGCCATGTCCCTGCTTTTTCCTCATATAACTGATTTCTATGATCAGAACAAATAGTCAATAGAAACCACTAATGCAATTCAATTATGTCATACCTTGCTGTTTCCAATCTGACTACATGTAATTATTATATCCTAAATATTTAAGCAAATGAATATTTAGCCTGGTCATCTATCTGTTACTAGATATTTGTATCTATAGGTATTCTGGTCTTTAAAGGTTTCTGAAATAATGAGAGGACAATTAGCACAGTTGTCTACAAGGTCTAACTGCTGTTTTGTTTATTGGGACTACATCAGCAACCATTTGTCTGTCCTGTGAGACAAACTTGTCTCCTTACATGGAAAGCTGCTGGCCAGTTTCTACTGGCTTCACATTTTCTAGTAGTTCTTGTGAACCAGTCTTTCTATCTCAGACTGTTCTAATATTTATTTGTTAGATTTGGGTTCTTTGGTTCCAGATTTTGGTCAAGTTACAGCTATATTGGCTTGCTTCTGTGACCTAGATCAACTCACTGGCTGTTTTCACCACTCCTCCTCCCTGAAGAAGGAGTCAACTTCACCTACTCTCAGCAGGAAACATCGCCCCTTTTCTAATGAACATTGTGCCTCATTGATTTGGGGGGAAGTGAAAGTAGTTGATGACTGTCTGTTAAACTCTGACTGTGTATCACTGTGCAATCCCGATTGGGTCCTCTATTACTGTGTATGATTGTAAAATTCTGACTGGGTGCCCTATTACAATGTGTTTAGGATTTAAGATGAAAATATTGGGTTATGTGTAGGGACTTTAATTCACTTCCAGGACTTGTATGTGAGGTGGTTAGCTGATTTACAAATACTGAAATATGAAGCCATCCTCTTAGAAAAAGATGATTTGGTCTTAACCCAAGATCACAATCTAAATCCGGCCCAATTCCTTTCTGCCCTCATAGGAGAATACAAGGCTAATGAACATGACTGCTTAGATCTGATAGAATATCAAACTAAGGCTGGAGAAGACTTGCAAGAATCGCCATAACCAGAAGGTGTTAACTAGTTCATAGATGGGTTGTTCCGGGTATTGGAAGGAAAAATGTTAAATGGGTATGCTATAGTTGATGGGGACACTTAGCTCATTAGTTCAGGCTGGAAGTCTCCCCAAACATGTGAGTTGTATGCTCTAAATCAAGCCCTAAATTTATTAAGTAATAAGGATGGGTCAATTTATACTGATTCTAAATATGTTTGGGGAGTGGTACATGTATTTGGGGAAATATGGGAAGAAAGGGGAATGATTAATAGTAAAGTGCCAGGTATTATACCTGAGGGCAGCCGGGTCTTACCTCCTCCCGAGCTTCGGGTGTGCATCCAGACACGACCATCGTGTTCACCCAAAGGAGAGTCACAAGCCAGAGGAAGATGAAATAAAGTGGTTCTTTATTGAGGCCTCCCTTCAGTCAGCCTGCCTCACTATTTCTCCCCTTGCCTTGCCTTCCTCGAGTCCCCCCCCACCTGTAGTCACACCCTTTTTCCCCTTAGCCCACCCATCGTTTAGCTTTTTAACTTTGTATTGAGATGAGGAAGTCAGAAAGAAGGTGGAGCTCACATCCTGATAACAGAGCATACCTTGGGACAAGCCCGTTTTTTAGATCACTTTGAATAGCTTTTATCTGAGCCATTATCAGTAATCTCATCAAATCTCTGGGGTCTCATGTCCTCCAGGGAACTACACACAATACTTTCTTATCCTCAAGTCAAAGACAAACTTCTTATCAGGATCCCCAACTTTTTCGGCCCTAACAGTAAAGTAAAAGAATTGGCTCATACAACTCTTCTGAAGGAGGTTTTGCACAATTTAACACTACCTAAAGCTATTGCTATTGTACATGTGCAAGGACATCAGGGTGGAAATACATTTGAGGACTGGGGTAACTGCCTTGCTGATGAGGAAGTGAGGAAAGCTGGGATGGAAAAGATGTTACTGAAAGAGTGATGGCACTAATCCCTGCTCTGCCACCCAATCCATCCTCCCCATCCAGGGAAGAAAAATTAAAAGCCCAGAATTGGGGTGCCCAAGAGGATGACAAGGGATAATGGTTTCTTCCTGATGACAGGGAGGTACTGACCAAAGCAGGTATGAGGCAAATCCTATGTTATTTACATCAAGGCAGCCATTGGGATGTCCAGAACCTGTGTGATGCTGTACTTACTATGTTTGTGACCCTTGGAGTATATACATTGGCCTGACAGCTGGTATATGGGTGCCTGATTTGTCGAAGGACGAATAAAGTTGCCCTGTGCCGTGTCCAGCCTGGGGGAAGGCCTCCAGGATTAAGGCCATTTCAAAGCATACAGGTGGACTTTACTGAATTGCCTGCTATAGGACGTCTTAAATATTTTTTGGTCATAGTGGACCACCTGACTTCATGGGTTGAGGTTTTTCCCCTGTCCTGGGCAACTTCCCCTGCGGTGGGCAGGATTTTATTGGAAAATATGATCCCCAGGTATGGGATGGTGGAATGCATTGACTTGGGGCACCCACTTCACTGCAAGAGTTCTTCAGGGTCTGATGCAGGCCCTGGAGATCTCTTGGAAATTTTATACCCCTTGGCATCCTTCCTCTTCAGGCAAGATAGAGAGAATGAACCAGGAGATAAAGAGACAATTGACTAAATTGGGCCTAGAAACTGGGTTACCTTGAACCAAATGTCTTTCCCTAGCCTTGCTTAGAATTAGGACCAAACCTCAGAGGGATATTGGATTGTCACCTTACAAACTCCTATATGGACATCCATATCCTGGAGGAAAGGAACAAAAGGGTAATGATCCTATGTTGGATACCAAAGACTTGTTTATTAGAAAATATGTTTTGCAACTTGTTAAGCCTTCATGTGAATTACAATTAAAAGGACTTATTGCTCAGACCCACCTTTAGGATTTGCTTTAGGATTTTAGGTGTAAATTTGGATTTAGGATTAGGATTTCAGGGTCCTGAAACAAACTTGGAAGGAGGAAAAGTTGATCCCAGCTTGGGAAGGACCTTTCCAAGTCCTCCTGACCTTGGACACTGCTGTAAGGACACAAGAATGTGGTTGGACTCACCACACTTGGGTAAAAGGACCAATTTCTCCTCCAAAGGAAGAGAACTCATTGATTAACTTCATGTCTGCCTGAGGTGAGTCCAGATGGAAGATTAAAGGATGTTTTTAGACTTGTACTACTGTCAGGGGTGAATCAGAGGGAGGGGATGACTTAGAAGAGAGCACTGTGAACATATGATCCAATTGTTTGAAGAGAGAGAGAGTGAAAGGATGTTGAGAAATTTTTATGAGAAACCACAATAGGGTATAGGAGAGGTGGGATTGTGTAGAATGGATATTGTAGTTTCTCAGAGACTATCTGCTAAAGTATGTGAAGCTTTGGACCTCAGTCTTAAGGCCTAAGTTTCAATTTCCTACAAATCATCTAATTTTAGAATAATGAAACTTTTGCTTGCATTACATCATTTTTAGTCAACCCATAATCACTCTACCTACAATATAGGGGAAAATAACTTCTAGAGTCAATCAAGACAAAAGCTTTGCATAAGGGGGTTTTGGGGGAGGACTTGTCTATTTAACCTGTGTCTCTCAGCTCGTAGTGGGCACTCCTCATTCTTGACTGTGCAGGAGGAGGCACTGCCTACTACTTGGGAGATTCTAATAAACCTTTTACCTTCGTGTTGAGAAGTCTCCAAGTAGTCAATTTGGTTAGAGTCTCTGTACCTACCCCACACATCACCAACATCTGGGAGTAAGTGGACAGGCTTTTATAAGTCTAATTTGCTAAGTACACCCATTCCAAAATAGCTTGAGTCTGATGTATAGCTGCAAAAAGAATGTTAGAAGTAGCCATTATTGATACTTATATTTTTCTCTGTAAATTTATTCTATCTAAATAACAGGAATTTATTGCTCTTTCTACTGCTTACAATTGATCCTCAGCTTCCTCAGTTAGATTTCTTTTTGAATTCAGATTAGAATCTCCTTATAAAATTTTGAATAATTTAGCCAATTTGTATGTTCCCAGTTTCAAAGATGATCTTATCCTATTAATATATATATAGCTTTTTGCTGAGGCAATTGATGTTAAGTGACTTGCCCAGGGTCACACAGCTAGGGAATGTTAAGTGTCTGAGACCAGATTTGAACTCAGGTCCTCCTGACTTCAGGGCTAGTGCCACCTAGCTGCCCCCAATTAATATTTTTTGATGATTTTTGATGATCATTTAAAGTGACTAAATTATTCCTTCTAGTTTCTATTTTTTGAGGCCTGATTAATGTGTTTTCAGTGATCTGTCCTAAAAATGAATACAGTGGGGCTAGTTGCACTTTTTCTGAAGCTATTTTTGATCCATATTTTTCTAAAGCTTGTTTTGTGTCTCTCAGTATCTGTGGTTCAATATACTGATCATAATGGGCACATAAATGTCATCCATGGAATGTACAATATATGCTTTATATTTGGTTCTTATAGGAACTATAATTTCTGCCACATACTGTTGACACACAGCGGGGTTATTTTTCATACCCTGTGGAAGGACTTTCATTGTAAGGTTCCTTCAAATTTATGGCTGATAATGAAAATTCAAAATAAGAACAGTCTTCAAATCTTAAAGGAGTAGAGTAGAAACAATCACTAATGTCAATGATCCATACGTGCCATTCATTGGGGATCTTATTGGGTGAGGTAAATCCTGGCTGTAAGCTGCCCATAAATTTCATTTTATTATTAATATGCCTCCAATCTATTAACATTCTCCATTTTCTTGATTTCTTTTTTATATCAAATACAAACCTTTAAAGTTGGCCTAGAATCAGTTATAGGTAGCATCCAGGACACCTCTTTTCCTGTACTCCCAAAACCTTTACCACCCCGAATTTTTTATATTCTTTTCCTACTTTTTTGTAAGGTATTATTAGTAACTGTACTATCCTCTCCCCCTTTCTTATTAAAATGTTCTGCTGAGGAGTGGCATAGCAAAGAAAACAAATTTCCCCTAAAAATACGGAATCTATTACTCCAGGCATAACCATGAACCCTAGCAATGACTGTGAACTATGTCCTAAAAGGAAACTTAGCATACTCAAAGGAAGACCCCAAACTCCAGTGGGAAGAGAACATGCTCCCATATTGTCAGTAATTTGGGGTGACACCAAGGAGTACAAATTAAGGCCAGCACTTCCCTGGGGTAGCATTGTCAAATCCTATATTGTCAGTATGTATGATTTGTATCTTAATTGCAGGTACCATTTGAGGGGAATAAATGACAATGCAACTCCCATTGTTTGATTGGGCCAGAGCTGGCCCTGGGATAGTTTCTGATTATCAAATTACCTACCCTATCATTTTGAGAGCATTCAGAAGCCCAATGTTGGCCCTTCCTACATTTTGGACATAAAGCCAAAGGTTTATCTGTTGAATTGCAAAAGGTTGGGTAGTACATTTTTTATATGACCCAATTGTCCATAATCCACGAGAATTAGAAAAATTCTGAGACTGCAATATTTCTTGTTTTAATATAGCAGCCATTA
This sequence comes from Myrmecobius fasciatus, assembly GCA_023553655.1. Taxonomy (NCBI): domain Eukaryota; kingdom Metazoa; phylum Chordata; class Mammalia; order Dasyuromorphia; family Myrmecobiidae; genus Myrmecobius; species Myrmecobius fasciatus. The sequence goes on along the minus strand of JAJPUD010007166.1, from coordinate 21,980 downwards.
CTGCAGCTTGAAAAATGGAAGTCCCAACATTCTGACACCTTTGGATCATTTCTACTAAAGACATTTTTGTTTTGTTTTTTTTTTTTCCCCAGCTAATGTCTTCTTACAATCAGCATTAGCATTTTCAAGGGCAAGCTGTATCAATAAAATTTGAGCTGCCTCCCCATTACTGACAAAGCCATCATTAAGTGATTAACAAAGTCAGCAAAGGTCTCATGCATGATCTTTGCATAAGATGTCCCTCTGTCAATTTTCCCAGGTACTTTTACCCATGCCACTCTAGCTGTCTTCATCACTTTTTCATAAGCTATTAATTCACAATTTAATTCATCTTTTAATTGACCAAATACTCCCATTCCAGTAAGCATCACAAAGGTAATTCTGTCCCTGGTACAATCATTTATCTGAGGAATGCTCTTGGCATTCCTCAAAAAATGCTGCCTTCCATATTAAATAGTCTCCTCCTTCTAAGGTGATTTTTGCCATTGAGCACCAATCAAAAGATGTCAAAGCCGTTTGGGACACTAAGTCCAACAGGGAAATGGAAACAGCCTGATGTAATTCTTTCAATAACTTAAAACCTATAGCTTGATATTCTCTCCTATTTTGTCCTGAATTATTAGGATGTTCAATCAGTTGCTAATTCATTTAACTATGTTATGATAGAGCCTGTGTCTATCCACATTGTTTGAAAGAATAGGATGAGAGATTTTGCCTAACACTTTGCTGAAATCCAGAGTTATATTTTATTTATATTCTTCCATTAACCTATAAATCTAGCAGCCTTGTCAGAAAAAAAAGGAAATGGGGATAGTTTGATATAACTTCATTTTGGTGAGTCCATGTTTGTTCAAAGTAACCCCTTTATGGATCTAAACCTGTGATAAGATGATTCTGACAATCTTCCCTTTCTAGGTAATACAAACCACCCATTTAATAATACAGCTTAGATTTTTGCCAAGAATGAATATCAAACCCTTCAGCCTATAGTTTGAAGAATTCACCTTCTCCTTTTTGAACCTCACAGTGCTAGAGTTTCCTCCATGATAGCTCCAAGGTGACTGATAGCAATTCTTTAGTCATTTCCAGAAATTCTTTCAGAATGATAAACAGAAAATCCCTTCCTGGAAGCAAATAAATGCCCCAAGAACAAAGGGAAGTGTCCAGATCTGGCTGATGTAATGCATCTGTTACTCCATCTCTGTTCAGGAGTGTACCCTCAGGAACTAGAGCAAGAACAAAGTGGAGGGTACAAAGGCCTGGGCTTTGAAATCAGAAAAGAAAGTCAGTCTAGTCATAGAATTTTAGATTTAGAGTTAATCTTAAAGGTTGGCTACTCCAACATCATCATTTTTATAAACTAGACATCTCAAGCCAAGATGTAACTGAGCCAAGGTATTACATAGGGATTTGAAGTCATGTATTTTAATTCTAAATCATGTATTCTTTCCATTGCACCATAGTGTTGTCCTGAAGAGTGGAAAAAAGATCTCTTAATTCAGGCTATTCATGAACATTAGAAGAAAGAGTTATTAAGGGATAGGGAGATCAGTTCCCAAGTTAAAAGTTAGAAAGTGATATTAAAAAAGAATTTTCACTACAGGGTTGAATGAAATGGGAAACTGAGGACTTCCCAGAATAACTGTAAAGAATTGGTGTGGTTTCTCATAAGAAATCACTAACTATGCATTGGGGGGGGGGGGAGGCGGAGAGATTAAGTGTGGCTCCTCATAAATCTCATTAACCAAAGCAAACCTGACTTTCAACCTGGAATCCTATTTGCAAGAAGTCTGGCAAACATCTGTAAAAGTTAACAATGTCAATCTAAATGGATATGATGATAGACTGGGTTTGAGCAAAGCCCCTGTAACAGATTAACTATGTCCACTTAAAAGAGGAAGCAGGAAATACATTGTTCTGGAGATTGACTGGATGGGGTGGGGGTAAGGGGGGGTCATGAATACCTGTGGTTTCTGTCATCTGCATCTGCAAATCGGCCTCCTTCTCCCAGATTCCCTGGGGGAGGGACCACCCGATTCTCAAAAGATTCTAATAAACCTTCTAATCTCACTTTGAAAATCTCTGAGTAATGATTTTGAGTCGGGAGTCAAATTTGTGTGTGTAGGGAAACAAGTAATGTGGTTTCTCAGAGACTATCTGCTAAAGTATGTGAAGCCTTAGGCCTCAGTTTCAAGGCCTAAATTTCAATTTCCTAGAAATCATGTAACTTTAGAAAAATGAAACTTTTGCTTGCATTACCTCATTAGCATTAACTTGTTCTTTGTCAACCCATAATCACTCCCCCTACTATATAAGGGAAAAGTACCTGCAAGAGTCAATCAAGACAAAAGCTTTGCACAAGGGGGATTTGGGGGAGAGGTTAGGCAGTGCTTGTCTATTTAACCTATGGTTTCCAGCTCCTAGCTGGCTCTCCTCATTCTTGACTGTCCAGGAGTAGGGATTGCTTGATTCTCTTGAGATTCTAACAAACCTTTTACCTTCACTTTGAGAAGTCTTCGAGTAGTCAATTTTGGTTAGTGTCTCTGTACCTACCCCACACACATTTATCCCACACAGTTTTGGGGGCTCATTGTCTGGGATGAATGCCTGGTAAGGGAACATTGCTCAGTTTTGGAGATATGAAGGCGCCCAGGGACCTTTGTCTCCAAAACATAGCTACAGATCTCCCTACTAGGTAAAGGACCCAGAGTAGAGACACTCAGTGAAGATAGAAGAAGTAACCCTGATGTGTAAGTTGAATTGAGCTCAAAATCAGAAAGACCTACTCAAAGCCTAAGGTAAGTCTTGGGGTGGGGGTCTGGGGGCCAATTGGTTGTTCGAGGGAGACCTGAGAGAATAGCTCTCATCAAATTAAGGTGTGTTGTTAAGACTGCAAATTACTCCAGGAATTTGGAAAGGACTAGCTGAATTAGCTCTTAGGTGACTGCTGTTAAAAGAATGATCTTTTACCAAAGGATTGGAAATAGGATACAATCCTTTTTCAATTATGGGGAAAAGTGCAAAGTCCCCAAAGCCAAGAACCAGGGAATACTGACGATAATCCATTAGGGAATTGGCTGAGGGATTGGGATGAGTTACCAAAATATAAAGGGAAAGAGAAAAGGAAAATGATAAAAGTATTGCTACTTTGTTTGGGGTGGACAAGATCTAGGCGGAGGAGTAATTTGGCCAAAATATAGTTCCTCCAATGATTAGATATGCTAACAGTTAAACTTATATGTTAATGGAAAAACCGTCTATCCAGAGGCTTATTCGAATCTCTGGCTTCAGGGTACAAAGGCTTGGCTGTTCCTGAGCTAAGCAAAAGAGGCAGAGAAAAAGGTGGAGAAAGAATACTAGTTTGAAAAAATGCCACCTGATACTCTATCTCCTAGCTCTACAGGCAACTCAGAGGGAATCATCATATACTTAAAATCAATCAGTAATGGAGGACTCTGGGGGGGTCTCCAAATCCCCTAGTTTTGGATATCCAATATCTATACAATAGGTTTTTATTATTATTTTGTTTTATTTTATTATTTTATTTTATTATTAATTTGTTAGGAAAAAAGAGAGAGATTTTCCTGTAGGCTCCAGCTCTGGCTAAGTTGGAACTTCAGGAAAGTCCATTGGAATAATAGTTGGGGAATTTGGCAATTGGTCACTTCAAAATCTCAAAGCAATTCAATTAAATTGGGAGGAGGATCATTTAGAGAGTGAAGATAGAGCAAAAATAATCTCTTTTTTTCCCTTTCCCATTCCCTGACTACAGCAGGACATGTGATGTCCCAGGGAGAGAAAGAAACTATGCTCAATCAGTTTAGTGAAGTTTGTTATTTGAGATACAATAGCAAGAGCAGTTTTATATTGGGAATTTAAGAGATTTCACAATTGGTTATTTCAATGTTGCAAAGGTGTTTGTACCTAGGAAAAAATGCTTGTGGTTTTTAAATTCTTAATTTGAAGGGTTTAACTCTTAATGTTTAAACTCTGTCAGAGAAAAGTCTGCTAGAGGAAGAGAGCAATAAAAACCTTATCTGATTCGGATTGCTGCTCTGCCTGAGGGGAGGTAAAAGAGAGAACAAAGGAAGCTGATGTTAATTATCTTTGGGGGAAAAAAAACTTAAGGGAAAAGTTTCTGGGAGTTAGTTTTAAAAAATATGTATATGTATGTTTATATATATACAACATACAATATATACATATATATGTATATATATATACACACACAAACAATTACCATTTAGTTGGGTGTGCAACTAAATGGTAATTCAGTTTGTTTGCAACGTTTAATTGAAATTTTAGAAAATTGCCTTAAGTGGGGAAAAAACATATCCTTTTGCTTTATTGGTCTATTGAATTTTGGGGACTTAGTTTTTAAACTTTGAAATTGTGGGAAATAATTTCTATTGCTTTTTGCATATTAGATCTGATTATTCTAGGTGTAAAATCTTAGGAATTTGTTTGAATAATTTATCTTTTACCACTGAAAGAAAAAATTTCTAAAAACTAGATTTGATTTGATTCAGTTTAATAATAGCTCATTAAAACAAAGTTCTGATAGTTTAACCTAAAGAGATCACATGTCCCTTGATTGAATGGTGTATGTTACCTTCTGAAACATATATTGGGTAATTTCTAAACAATGTAAGTTATGCTTTAAATTTTGTAAGCTCTGCTGAACATGTGTGAGTTTTATGGAGTTATTTAGCTATTTACTCTATTGTGGATCTTAAAAGTTTTAAAGGGGAGGGAAAAAATGTGATTTAAAGACAAGGGACAAAAAAAATTTAAAAAAAATTTTAAAAGGGTAGCTAGGTGGTATAGTGGATAGAGCACCCCTGAAGTCAGGAGGACCCGAGTTCAAATCGGGCCTCAGACACTTAACACTAACTAGCTGTGTGACCTTAGGCAAGTCACTTAGCCCCAATTGCCTCAGCAAAAAAAAAAAGGGGGGGGGGACAAAAAATTTTTTTTAATTAAAAATTTTTTAAAAAGACAAGAGGCAAGAAAGATTGATTTGAAAAAGCAATTGTTTAAATGGAGCATCTAGTTAGAAGGGTCATTGGTTTGGGAAGCATGGTAGAGTAGAGGGGGAAGAGTGGCCATATGGGATGGACCTTGTCCGGTAACAATTTAATTCTCCCTTCCCCCATTAAGTGTGTTGCCACTTTTTAGCAAACTGCAGCTCCTTGCTGATTGAAACATTGATTGCTTATACTGTTTAAAGGAACAGCCTACGTTTACATGGTGTTAATTACTGAATGTTTTATTTTTATTTTTATATTTCAAATCTATAGCTGCTCTAAGAGATTTGTTGGAATAGTAAATTTTCCAAAATCAATTGATTTCTACTAAGGTATCCCCATCTATCTTCAGCAAATTACTTAATATTTATCTAAGTGCATAACCTGATCTGATAAATTTAAGGCTATTTTCAAAAGTTTATAAAGACTCCTTAATTGAAGGAAGTTGACAACATTTTTTTAAGAATGGAGAAATTATTAATGTTAAATCTAAAAGATTCTTTTATGTGGAAATAGGATATTCTGTATGAGTTTTAATTGATTATTTTGAGTCATCTTAAAGTTGTATATGAAAGATAAACTGTATAAGCTGTGAATTTTTTAGGTTGAATCTCTTACTGTGATCCTTGAGAGCTAGATTTATCTGAAGCTTTGATTGATGAGAATTGCTGTAGAAGATAAAAATCTCTTGGGACTGCAGCTGATATTTATTTGGAGTTTTAAATTCAGGTATGACTGTCTGATAGATAGTATCTGAGGCTGGATTTGAACTCAGGTCCTTTTGAGTCCAGCTTAGGTACTCTATCCACTGGGGTATCTAGCTACCCCAATCACTTTACTTTTAAACTTTAAAAGTGCTATGGAAATGTGAATTTTTATTAATCTTATTATATATTGTACATTAAAGGCAGTGTAGTTTAATGGATAGTGAATCAGTCCTGCTTTGAAAAATACTGTCAACCTCTCATTGTCTCAGAGCAACTCTCTCTAACACCGTAAATTATTGAACAGTAGTCAAGATATGATGGTAGAAGGTGAATGACAGACCAATGAAATCATGTCAGGACAAGAAAAAAAATTACTGAATAAAGAAACAATAGGAATAGTCAAGGTAGAAGGAAAAGCTACGAAATGGTCCAGACATTTTGGAAAACAATTTAAAATTGTGCAAATAAAGTCATTAAAATATCCTTACCCTTTGTTCCAGAGATTTCACTACTGGGCATATATCCCAAGGAAGTCAAAGATAAAAATAAAATTTCCAAGTATGTCAAAATATTAATAGAAGCACTTTTTATAGCAGCAAGGAATTGGAAATAAAGTAGATGCTTATGTGTTAGGGAATGACAATACAGATTTGGCACATGAATGGAATGGGATATTACTATTCTGTAAGAAATGAATATGAGAAATTCAGAGAATCATAGGAATGTTACATAAACTAATCCTGAGTAATGAAATTAGAACCAGAAAGACAATATACAAAATGATTATGTAAATGGAAAAGCTGAAGAACATATAATTATAATAACTAAGCTTATCTCTGAAGGAATTGAAATTTCTTCTTTGATGAGACTGGGAACTATGGGTATGGAATATTGCCTATTTTATCAAACATGGTTGATGTTTAATTTTTCTGAAATGCTTTTCTTTTTTATCTTTAATTTTTTTCTTACAAGGTATGTGGTTCACTACACACCTGTCAGATTGGCTAAAATGACAGGAAAAGATAACGATGAATGTTGGAGGGGATGTGGGAAAACTGGGACACTAATACATTGTTGGTGGAACTGTGAACGGATCCAACCATTCTGGAGAGCAATTTGGAGCTATGCTCAAAAAGTTGTCAAACTGGGCATACCCTTTGATCCAGCAGTGTTTCTACTGGGCCTATATCCCAGAGAGATCTTAGAGGAGGGAAGAGGACCCACCTGTGCGAGAATGTTTGTGGCAGCCCTTTTTGTAGTGGCTAGAAACTGGAAACTGAAGGGATGCCCATCAATTGGAGAGTGGCTGAATAAATTATGGTATATGAATGTTATGGAATATTATTGCTCTGTAAGAAACAACCAGCAGGACGATTTCAGAGAGGCCTGGAGGGACTTGCATGAACTGATGCTGAGTGAAACGAGCAGAACCAGGAGATCATCATACACAGCAACAACAGTATTACATGATGATCAATTCTGATGGACAGGGCTCTCTGCAACAAAGAATTGTCTCAAACCAGTTCCAATTGTTCACTGAAGAAAACCATATACACCCAGAGAGAGGGAAATGAAATATGGACCACAACGTAACATTTTCATGCTCTCTATTGACATTTGCTTGCATTGTGTTGCCTTTCTCTGATTCTTTTTTTTTTCTTATAGATAGGATTTTTCTTGCATAACTTCTCAAGCATTTCAACATTATTAACATGTAGTGGAGTTCCTGCCATCTAGGGGAGGGGAGGGGACTGGGGGTAAAATTTGTAATGGAAAGCTTTGTAAAGATCAATGTTGGGGAACTACCCATATATATGTTTTACAAATAAAAAGCTTTAATTAAAAACAAAAACAAAAACAAAAAAACAAGGTATGTGGTTCACTAGGTAAAGGAGACAAAAACTGAGGCAAAGAGAGTTAAGTGGCTTGCTCAAGGTCACATAGCTAGTAAGTTTCTGAGGCTGCATTTGAACTCAAGTCTCCAGGCCATCTTCTCAACTCCTATCACTTCCCAATCCTAGTAGTCTAGTTCCAGTATCAACAATTCCACTGAAAATGCTTCCTTAAATGTTGCCAATAATCTCTTTTCATCTATTAAAAAAAAATGGGGGACTTGACAGTAACAATAAACACAAACATTTCTCTATATAAGTGTAGCAAGGTACATAAAGTATTCACCAAGATGCTCTGATTGCAGTCAGCCAACCATACCAAGGCTGTTGTGTATTAGCAACAGAAGCCAGTGTCATCAATGTGGCTGTGAATCCTTGGGATTGTAGATTCAGCCTGCAAGTGTAGGCTGAAGTCTGAAGCTAAGTAATCAGGGAAAGAAACTCAGACCAAGAGTGAACCTGTGGTTTTCTTACTTTAAACCTGCACCAATAAAGAGCAAGTCTGCAATTGTGTCACCCACAACCAAACTGTGGTCAGGGTTTTGCCAAGATCAGATGAGAAAAGCAGTGATCAAATCGTGACCTACATCAGACTACTGATCTAAGTCTCCAGGTCTCCAGCCTGCATCATTCCTGAGAACCTTGAAGAACACAGCACTTAATAACTGGAAAAAGAAGCAATGGAATCCCAGACAATACAAATTGGGACCAAATAAAGCTCCAATATTTTTTTCAAAAGTGTGTAGGAAAAAAAGAAGGGAAAAATGTGTGTTGAGAGTGAACTTAACACAAAGTCTTAATTTGGGAGATAAGGCTGGAAGAATGAGTAAATGAAAAAAAAAAAAAAAAAAAGACAATCCTGATAAACAGCTATTAGGGGAGCCAGGTGACATAAGATAAACCCAGAAGAGAAAAACAACTTCAGAACACTTACAATAAAGTCACAAAGAAAATACAATTTAATCACAATCACAATCATTTCCTGGAAGAAATGAAACAAGAACTTAGAAATCAAATTATACATAAAATAAAATGTATTGAGAAAGCAGTTGCAAAAGAAATTAATAGTAGAGGAAAGACTTGCAAGGAGAATCAAAGCTTTACCAGAGTAACCGACTTGCCAAAAATTTGAATGTAGTGTACAGAAGTTGATTCCTCTTTCATTAACTTGGAAAACAAATGCCAAATCCCTACCCAGAAAGAGAGAAAAAGAGAGAGAGAGAGAGAGACAGAGAGAGAGAGAGAAAAAGAGAGAGAGAGGGAGAGAGAGAATGGGCTAACGACCAAGAACAACCTACCCAGAAAAACTGACTTCCAAGTTTTCTTGATGAAAAGTCCAGAACTGAGTAGAAATTCTGAAGTATAAACACAGGAATAAAAACAACAACAAAAAAGTACAAACATTTGAGTAATTGGAATGGTCTGTACAAGTTTGAAATCCTTATGTTCTAACTGGGAGAGAAGAAATAAATGTCATTAGGGATCATAAAGGGAATGAAATAAGAAAAAGAAATTGGAAGATATTTTGTTGTGTTTTAATTATGTTTTTTAAAAAAGAAATTACAGGGAGAAAAAAAAGAATATTCTAAAGATGAATGGGAATAGTTACTATTTTACATTATCTGGGTTCACAAATAGAAAATTATATAAACAAGTAGGAAGGCATGTTGAAGAAGCAGGTATTACCTGAACTTCATTTTCATCTGAATGTTTCAAATTTTATTTTGCTTTGACTAATTTTTTTTAAAAAGAGGACTTATAATTATGATCTCTGTGAAAAATTAGGTTTAGATCAATACCTCTGATGGGAATTAGCTCAACCTCACAATCCCACCTCTATGGAGGTCTTGAATAATCCCTCCTATTGTATTCAATCAAAAGACCAAGCTATGATTTCAAACAACTTTTCGCCTAGCATGTCTTTTTTCCCAACCTTCTCCATGCTTCATGATTTCTTTCTCCTTGTCTTAGCTAACTAACTCTTTAAAAGTGCTAAATCCCTTTTAGTATTTAGCCTGCCATTCAATGGCCTATTCCCATCTCATGGGGTTTTCCCTTTCTTCTGGTTAATTGTGAGTTTCACTAAGGAACTTGTTTTTTCCATTGTTAATTTTTAAAACCTCTTTTCTTGATTTCCCAAATCTAATTCATATTTACCACTTCTGATGCCTATTTTACATTTTCATTTTGTCTGTAAAATCTTCATAAATAAATGTACCTTTGGCTAAAATGACAGGAAAAGATAACAATGAATGTTGGAGGGGATGTGGGAAAACTGGGACACTAATACATTGTTGGTGGAACTGTGAATGGATCCAACCATTCTGGAGAGCAATTTGGAGCTATGCTCAAAAAGTTATCAAACTGTGCATACCCTTTGACCCAGCAGTGTTTCTATTGGGCCTATATCCCAAAGAGATCTTAGAAGAGGGAAAGGGCTCCACATGTGCGAGAATGTTTGTGGCAGCCCTTTTTGTAGTGGCTAGAAATTGGAAACTGAAAGGATGCCCATCAATTGGAAAGTGGCTGAATAAATTATGGTATATGAATGTTATGGAATATTATTGCTCTGTAAGAAACGACCAGCAGGACGATTTCAGAGAGGCCTGGAGGGACTTGCATGAACTGATGCTGAGTGAAATGAGCAGAACCAGGAGATCATCATACACAGCAACAACAGTATTACATGATGATCAATTCTGATGGACATGGCTCTCTGCAACAAAGAATTGTCTCAAACCAGTTCCAGTTGTTCACTGAAGAAAACCATATACACCCAGAGAGAGGGATATGAAATATAGACCACAACATAACATATTCATGATCTCTATTGATATTTGCTTGCATTGTGTTGCCTTTCTCTGATTTTCTTTTTTTTCTTGTAGATAGGATTTTTCTTGCATAACTTGTCAAGTAATTCAACATTATTAACATGTCATGGACTTCCTGCCATTTAGGGGAGGGGAGGGGACTGGGGGTAAAATTTGTAATGGAAAGCTTTGTAAAGATCAATGCTGGGGAACTACCCATACATATGTTATACAAATAAAAAGCTTTAATAAAATAAATAAATAAATAAATAAATGTACCTTTCAGTAAGGAAAAGGCCCTTATATATTTCACAATGTGAATTGCTACCAAATCCCATCATTTGGTACCAAACCCCAACATCAATCTCATCACTTCATACCATAGAACAAGATACAATCCAATAGATATGACTTAAAATAAAATAAAGGGTTCACTGATATCTAGATAATCTAGAAGTGAGGAGTGCCTGAGAGATATTAATCTCTATTCTTGTCAGCTTCTATTAAGGTTGTGTGGGGCTAATATATCTAGGTGGGAGGTAGAAAGCTTAGGGTAGGCCAAAGGACAAAGCATTTATTATCTATTATTTTCCAAGTACTATGATAAGAACTTTATAAAGATGGTCTCATTTGATCCTTGCAACAACTCTGGGAAGCCCCACTTTACAGTTGAGGAAACTGAAATAGACTGAGGTTGTTTGACTTTACCAGGGTCACACACCTAGTATCTGAAGTTGCATTTGAACACAGGTCTTCCTTGACACAAATTCCAGCATTTAATCCACTCAAATGCCTTTAAGCATTTGCAGTAGGCTATAGTACATATATATATATATATATATATATATGTATGTATATTTCTGGCTTTGAACCCTCTCTCATTACTCTATCCTTCTGCTTTCTTGAGGCATTAAAGCCTTTGAAAAGTCAATAAAAGTTTGAACTTTTAAAGGCTTTTAAAAGTTTTAAGCTCTTCTGTGAATATCTCCATGCATTTTGTTTTCCTTCTTAGGTTGTTTTTTCTTCTTCTCTTTATAGATCTGATGTTTCTTATGCAATAAGATAACTGTATAGATATGTATACATACATAGTATTTGTCATATAATTTATCCTATTTAGCATATATTAGATTACCTGTCATCTAGGGGTGGGGGGAAGGAGGGGAAAAGCTTGGGAAAAAATAAGTTTTTGCAAAGGTCAATGTAGAAAAATCACTCATATGTTCTGTAAATAAAAAGCTTTATCAAAGTTGTGAAAAAAAATAAAATAAAGTGAGGAGGTGGGACTTGATGACCTCCACTAAAAAAAAAAAATAAAAGTTTTAAGCTCAAGTCTGCCAATGACTAATAAATGGACCAATGGAAAGAATCCATGATAGATTCTGGGGAGAAAATACCCTTAGGAAGGCAGGAGTAACTTTTAATATTAAATCACAAAACTTCTTTCACAAAGTAACTCCTTATTTTTCCTCTCTCCTGTCTTTCTTATCCTGTCTGTTTCTCTTCTTCTATCACCATTCTTCACTTGTACTCTAAAGGGAACTTCCTCTTGACTCTTGGAGTCAGTTGTTATATAGATTTCCTTACTTTAATGCAATTAAGATTGTAGTTAGGATAGAGAAGCTATACTATGTAAACAAGGAGGAAAATAAAACTAAGTCCCAAATCTAATCCTGCCAAGTCTCCAAAGATGTAGAGAGTTTCAGTGTCATTCCTATCTGAGAAGTTAGATTTTTCCCTTCTTATCAATTGTAAAAACATTTTGCTACTTGTCAAGTCCCAATTTTTTTTAAAAAGAAAGATTATTGGCAACATTAAAGGAAGCATTTTCAGCTAGACTACTAGGATTGGGAAGTGATAGGAATTGAGAAGATGGCCTGGAGACATGAGTTCAAAGCCTCAGACACTTACTAGCTATGTGACTTGAGCAAGCCACTTAACTCTCTTTGCCTCAGTTTCTTTCAGTATTCTTACCAAGAAAACCCCAAATGGGGTCTCCAAGAGTTGGACACAACTGAACAACAACAGAACTGGAAATCTTATATTTTGATTAATTGCTCCCTATGCACATATCTACATAATGGGGGTTGGGATGAGTCCCCAGCCCTTGTCCCCAGAATTTCCTATCCCCAAAAGATAGAAAAGGGGGAGATGATGGGTTAGAGTAAAGGATCTATTCAAACTGCCTACTTAGCTAAGAAATTTGAATCAATAAAACTTATCTGTTGTTTCCTATTTGTCCTCTGCAAAAACTCCATCCTTCTTGGTTGACAATACATTGCTAAAAGACATCCTGTCTTCTTCTTATCTCTCTTTTATAATTTACAAACTTGTAGGCTTTTTATAAAACTACAGCTAAGCTCCAAAATTTCATTATAAAAGCCAACTATTATTATTTATTATTTATTAACTATTATTATGTATTAACTATTATTATTTATTATTATATTATATATTATTGTATTATATTATCATATATTATTGATTATTATATATTAACTATTATTATTTATTATTATAAAAGCCAACTCCAACTATTTCTAATTACTAGACTTAAGAGACTAGATCATCATTTTTAACGTAATAATCTTTTGTAACTACAAGAGAATCTCCTTGAATTCTTTCAATTCAGTTATGAACTGCGACTCTTATACACTTCATTTTGGTAGGCTTTCTCCTGGAGACTGGAATTAAGATTATTGTCTGACCCATAAAGCAAAAATAAGCCAAATCACAAGTTTAAGCAACTTAATTATTTTAAAAGAGGGAGCCTAAGAGTCTATTCACCCATATTAAAGGTTTTTAAAAATTGAACTATTCCCCTCAAATGACAATCATTTGAATTCTATACTGTGATCTTTTGGGGAAGCAAAAATAAAGGAAAATAGGGCAGGAGAGAAAAGAAAAAGAATGAAGAGAAAGACAAGGAGACATTGTGCTGTGAATGTGTTGCTGACTAGGACTGCTGGTGCCAGAGAGAGGGATCACTGCTCTTTGAAATTCTGATTTGTTTTTAGTTCTTTAGAATAGTCTCTTTTCTACACAAGGGAAATAGCTTTTCAATTTTATTTTCAAACTTCAAATTTTACTCTTGAAATAAGTCTTCTTGCCCTTGGGATTCGGAGGTTTTGTTTATTTGTAATGGAAAGATTAAAACACCTCTAAGATTCCAAGTAAATTTCTAAAAACCTACCAGTTTATCTACTAAAACCTGATTGTCTCAGGGCAGCTAGGTGGCACAGTGAATAGAGCACCAGCCTTGAAGTCAGGAAGACCTGAGTTCAAATCTGGTCTCAGACACTTAACACTTCTTAGCTGTGTGACCCTGGGCCAGTCACTTAAACCCAATTGCCTCAGCAAAACAAAACAAAACCCTGATGGTTTCTATTATGCTATAGTCAAGCCTATTCAATAAAACAAGAATTTATTAAATATCTATTGTGTACATGGCACTGAGAGAAGGCAAAGATATGAACATAACAGTGCCTGCCCTAAAGAAACTTACTGGAGGATAAAAACATAGTAATGCCCTCTCTGGGGTATTTTTTTTCAAAAACTGATAGAGCTGTCATATGGAAGGGGGAGGTGGGACAGTGGGAAAACAAGGAAAAACTTGGGATTTACTGCATCATCTCAAAATATCAAACTTTCAGCATTGAGCCAGAATGCACATGATCCTAGTTCTCAAAGATTATGTGGAAAAGGAAGGACTCTTGTTTTTTCCTGTTACATTAATATATAATCATACTTCTACCCCCTTCAACATCACCTTTTTAACCTGTATTGTTCCTTTTAAGTAAGGTATGATTTTCCATAGCAATATTTCAGCCATTGATTTCTTCTCATCAAGTCTCAGTGATTTCTATGAGGTTAAATTTGCTTCACAGCTATTTTTAATGGGGTGCAGCTTCTAGGGAAATGTCACAATAAACCTAAGGTCCTCTGGTCTTAGGAATACTATAGTTATATATTTCTTCTCCTAGCTTTTAGGGAAAATATAGCAATAACTCTGAGGTCCCCTGGCTTTAGACGTACTACAATCCTACAAACATTGGTGACTGTCAGATAAACAATCTATTGGTCAGTGATTAACAAAGTTCCTGAGGCAATAGTGATATATCACTCCTCAAACCTACCTGTAAGCTATAAAATTAGCAAATAAATAATATCTTAACTTTTCCCTGTAAATTTATTTTCTTGCTCCTGGTTCTTTGCTAAATTCTTTTGGAACAGCCTGCTTCAATTGGTGTTGCAGTTATAATAAACGTTACCCCTTGACTTCAAGATGGGTTCAAGATTGCAAATTCTTTTGAGATACCTCACCACAGTCTGAAACCCCAATCTTTTGAGGTTTCCTTTGAACTCCAACATTTGGTAGCTTTGTATGGAGAGTCTAGTCTCCCCTGGCTTCACCCCCTCTTTGTCAAGGTAAGTCCCCCATTCTTTTCTCCCTCAGTCCTATAGTTGGAACACCCCAAGCACTGAGGAAAGGCTTGTCTGTGTGGTCTTGAGCTCCATTCTCAGCAAATTTTCCTTGACTGGGGACATCTGGACTTGGAAATTCTTGCAATTCTAGGCATAGTTCTCCTAATTAGGGAATCTTTGCCACCTTTTCACTCTCTCTGGAACACCAAAGGAGTCAAGGTGCTATAGGAATAGAAATCTTATAGCTTTTGCCAAAGATGGGACAGTCCTCTTCCATGTCATTTTTTTATCTGTGCCTGAGTCTCTGTGCAGAATGTCTGTGTCATGTCTGTTCTGTGAGCTAGATTTTTTTTTTTTACCTGGGAAGATTTAAAATGCAACCAACAAGAAAATCTATGCTGTAGTCGAAAGACTGGGAACGATTTGTTAACATCCTTGACTCCCACCTTAAAAAGGCAGGAGCCTGACCTTTTTTTCCTGTGGAGCTCAATTCTGGCCAAACTGAGGGCTACAGAATTAATGTTGGCTAATTAAATTATAGAGCCACTGAAACAACATCTTAATAGAGCAGTGATTGAGGAGTTTGACAATTAGTCATTTTGGGATTATGGGAAAAATTTCTGAGATATTGGGGATAGTTCCAGGAATTTGCCCCATTCTGAAAAAAGAAAGTGGGGGGGGGAACTAGATAAATAGCAACTTTTTGCTAGCTCTTTCTTGCCCCCTAACTTGTTTGGAGTCTCCTGCTTCACTGGGAAAGGAAAATGTGGTTCACTTTACAGAAAAGCTAAGGTAAATGCTGAAAAGGGAAAGCACCCTGCAAAGTATTGGAGGATTTTCTCCACAGCCCTGATCACTCAGCATGCTCCACTGAGTGTATTTCAGTTGTGGAGACTGCTGACAAGATTGATATAGTCTATGTCCCTCTCTTAGCCTTTCTCATCTCAGATCAGATTAAGAAAGGACAGTGCTGAAGAACTGTAAGGAAACTCAAATTCTGCCCCATTTGTGGAAATGGGGGAAGCAGCAGCAGTGGGGACCCCACAACTTTGCCCAAATATCTCCCCAACCCAGCTTTGGGGTGGAGGGTGGTATGGGGGTCAGGCCCCATGGTCAGCATTTCCTGAGTCTTGGCATCTGAAACTACCATCTAGGGGAGATTCTGGCATCAACCACCTCAGTTTTTAGCAGGTTCTGTCCAGCAACTGCCTGGGAAAAATCTGGGTGCCCCTGGAAACACCCAGCATGGCAGAGTGAGGTGAGAAAGCCAGTTAGCCTCTGCATTTGGTAAGCCCACCATTCTCTGTTTCAGTTGCAGAAATGTATTAGCCATGTAATTTATGACACCTTATTTTATCTCTGTCCAGTTTTCTAATTTGTAAAGGAAAGTAACAAAGGTTGTTGTGAAGATCTAATAAGCAAAAGTGCTTAGCATAAAGCAAATTGTTATATAAATGTTAACTGTATTATTGAATATAATTGCTTCATATTTGATAACTTACATGGGTTTATAGCAGCACCATTTTCTCTCTTCACAGAGTGAGGGGAGATAATGGAACAGCATAGCCCACAGAAGATGATAGTTGGGGTGGTCTGTAGGAACAGCAAGCTCAGCCCCTTCTCTGGGAATCTCTGTCAACTCTCCTTAATTTAAAAGCTTGCCTGTTTTCTTGAAACTACCAGGATAAGCAAGGTCATCAGCCCTGAGAAATGATCTTGTTTGGAATGTATAGTTCCCAAACAAGGAATGTGTTTACTAAGGATCTGTAAGATTGTTTATTATATAGAAACAATTTCTAATGATTTGTCCTTGCACCAGAATGAATTTAAACTCAAGAAGGAAAAAAAATGTTAAAAATGTTTTTAAAAAAAGTCTCCTATGTGCATGAGTTCTGGTAAACTTTCATTGCTTATTGCAACTTCATGAGAATAAATAAAAATAATGTATCTAGCCCTGAGTTAGGATTAGTAGAATTTGTTATTAGAGATAAAATCTCATGGGACTGTAACTGATATGATTGTCTGATGGATCATTAAGTCAATAACCCACCATTCAAGAGAAATGGCATAAGTTATTTAGAGGGATGCCATCCTGAACTATCACACTGTAGGGGCAAGAGTTGGGAGGACAACCTTGGCCTTTGCTCAAGGTTGGATTCTTCTAACTCTGTTTCCCAATTCTGTTTCTTTGTTTCCTACCTATGAAAATTGTTACTACATGATTGGTTGTCAAACAGAGCTAAGGAGGCTTTATCCTGTCATGTGTGTGCTCTCAGGCAGAAGCCTGAAGGACCTGTTTGATGCTATTATATTCATGTCCCTGCTTTTCCTCTTATAACAAATCTCTATAATCAGAGCAAGTGGTCAGTAGAAGCACAAAATCTTGCTGTTTTCAATCTGAAAATATGTATTCATTATCTCCTACATAATTAGGTAAATGACTAGATATATAATTGTATGAAATTAGGTCCCTAAATTGAAATACTGTCTATGGGACTTAACTGTTATTCTATTGATAATTGAAACAGAATCTGAAACATCTTCAGTGAAGGTTTAGATCTAATCACTCCTGAATTTGCCTCAAAAAAAATTGTGTACTTTCCTGGTCATGGCTAGATTTTGTAGCTATTCAGGGCTCTGACACACTTTCCCTCCAATGGGGCCCTCATCAGGCTAAGGCTTTTATGATCCTGAAAGCAAAACTAATTTCTGCCTCAGCATTAGCCTTACCTCATTTAGAAAAGCCTTTTACTCTGTATGTTGATGAACAGTGGAGCCAGGGATTAGGGGTCTTGACTCAGTTGCTTGGACCCAATTCCAGACCCCTTGCTTACTTCTCAAGGCAACTTAACTTGGTGTCCTTGGAGTGGCCTTCCTGCCTTAGAGCAGTGGCTTTCACAACCCTTCTAATTGAGGAAACCTCCAAGCTCACCCTAGGCCAGCCATGGAGATTCTAACTCCACACTGGGTTCAGAGCATTTTTTGGATGTCAAAGACCACCAGAGGCTTGCTAGGGGGAGGCTTACCAGGTATCAGGCTCTCCTGTTAGACACTCCCAATATGAGAGTGTATCATATTCCCAACTCTGCCACCCTGTTCTCTGACAGCTCTCAGTCAGGTGACATCATTCATAATTGCGAGGAAGCTTTATATTCTGTGTACTCCAGTCGACCTGACTTGAGGGACATTCCTTTCACAACAGAGACAGTGAATGGTTTACTGATGAGTACAGTTTTCTTGAAAATGGGGAAAGGAAGGCAAGTTACTCCGTGGTGAGCCTTAATAGCACCTTAGAGGCTAAATCACTCCCTCCTGGGACTTCTGCTCAAAAGGCCAAACTAATTGCCCCCACCAGAGCTTTAGAATTGGGGAAAGGCCCTCTAATCCCTTGTGAAATCTAGGACACAAGCTGGGAGAAACCATTAAACAGGTCTGTCAGGCCTGCCCAGTGTGTGCCCAGGTAAATCCTGAAGGGGTTGTTAAATCCCCCCCAAGTCTTCATCTGGGTGGGGTTCCTGATTACTGTCCCTAGTAACCCACCATACTACCCCTCCCTTTTGTTTGTTTTTTTGGTTTATTTTTGACTCCTGCATTTTTAATTTACATGTGAGATTTGTTTCTTCCAGATTCTAAGCCATGAACCTCCAACTACTTGTTCATCCTGAATATCACCTGCTACCTGCTACCTGATTCTGATATTCAGAATCCCCTGGATGCTATTGCCACCACCTTCAAGTCATGTGTCTCCCATCCTCAATCTGGATCCCTACTAGGTAGAAACAGCTCTACACCCCTTATCAGCCTGAAGCAACTCCAGAAGATGACACCTTTGTCCTTTTATCCCAAATAAATTTGGATCTCAATTGCTTGAGAGGGGAATGATAGAGTACGGCTTCTAGGGAAATGTTGCAATAAACCTGCTCTTATGAATACTGTAGTTATATATTTCTTCCCTTGGTTTTTAGGGAAGACATAGCAAAAACCCTGAGGTCCCCTGGCTGTAGGAGTACTATAGTTCTACAAACATTGCTGACTGTCAGTTCTGTTGGTCAATGATAACAAAGTTTCTGATTCAATAGTGAATAGATCACCCCTCAAACCTACCTATAAGTCATAAAATTAGCAAGTAAGTAATATGAAGTTCTTGGTCTCTTTCACTTTTTAATATAAATTTGTCTTCTTGCTCTTGGCTCTTTGCTAAATTTTTTTGGAACTTAGCCTGCTTCAATTGGTGTTGCAATTATAATAAACTTTGCTCTGTGACTTGGAGATGGGTTCAAGCCTGCAAATTCTTTTGAGACACCTTGCAACACCAATTTGAGACCCCAACCTTTTGGAGTCTGCTTTGAACTCCAACACTTACACATTGGATAGACCATTGAGACTGAAGTCAGGAAAACCTGAGTTGAAGGTCTGCGACCCTGGACAAGTCACTTCTGTCTGCCTCAGTTTCCTCAACTGTAAAATGGGGGTTATTATAATAATGTTGAGACAGAAGATGCCCCAACAATATTAGGGTCCTCCAAATCATTGTCTTGGGTTTGGCAAAAGAATTTGCCCACTCAGTTTGTCTCCAAGTTAAGGGGCAAAGATTTATTATGATTGTGACACTAATTGAAGTGGGCTGAAGTTGCAAAGGAATTTAGCAAAGGGTAGAAAGTAAGAAGATAATTTTATAGGAAAGAAGTCACTGATATGCTAATCCTATGATTTAGAGGGACAAGTGAGGAATGTTAGGAGTGGTGTAGTTCCCATTATTGGCTTACTGACTAACTTATTGTTCTCTAATAGTCTACATTGTTTCTGGTACTCCCAAAGCCTGGTAGCCTTAGGGTTTATCAGGAATTGCTACATTCTCATACTTCATAAATAGCATCTACTTCCCAAGGTTGTTGTTAGGATCCATAATGTTTATAAAGTGTTAAGTGCTATAAAGTATAAAATGCTAAGCACAGGGCCTGGCACTTAGCAAATGCTTGTTTCCTTCCTTGCACAGAGTCTGTTTCATCTTTCTTATTATCTACAGTCTGCATTTGCATGTACATATGAAGCCAAAGGTTTTATTGTTGGCCTCCATTTATTGATTTTTGTCTCAAATGAATTTCTGGATGTCTCTACTGCTATATTTCTTCTTATTCTTTAAGTAACTTGGTAGATAAACATATGATGTGATTTATGGTGTGGGGTTTATCATCAAATGATAGCAGGCACCAAAAGATGGGGTTTGGTCATGTGAAGAATTCACAATGGCCATTCTCTTTGGCAAAAGGTTTATTTATTTGGAAGAATAGGTTATAGGGGCAGCTAGGTGGCGCAGTGCATAGAGCACCAGCCCTGAAGTCAGGAGGACCTGAGTTCAAATCTGGTCTCAGACATTTAACATTCCCTAGCTGTATGACTGGGCAAGTCACTTAATCCCAATTGCCTCAGGGGAAAAGAAGAAAGAAGAAGAAGAAGTTACAGACAAAAAGGTTGATTTATTTAGAATAGGTTACAGATAAAGTAAAGGGATACACTAGACATTAGGAATGGTAAAAATGAAATAGAGTGAGAAAGCTTATAAAAGACAAGTTGCTCAGTGGAACTCACAATTACCTAGTAGAGAGTACCCCATGAGGTTGGAGCATGCCCTTAGCTGGCAGCACCCTAAAATAATTAGTTAGCTGTAAGGAGAAATGGCTTTAGGAAGCATAGTGGAGTTAGGGGAGATACCACATGGCATGGGGGAAGGGGAAGGGGAAGGGGAAGGGAGAGGGAAAGGGGAAAGACAACACAAGGCAGAATGCCTTGACGAACTAACCTAAAGGAAGGCAACAGCTATGGGATGGCCTATAATTAGATTTTATAGCAAAAATTTAATCTTAGGGCCATGACTGGGATTTTTGACAGGACACAGCAAGGTGAGCATGCTGGAGATGCTACAAAGGGTGGGTCTCAGGGGTCTGACTGAAAAGACAGATGTGCATGCACAGGGCACTCATTTAGATTTTTAAAAAGAAATTTATAAAAGATGTCATCAATCAAATACTATACATATAAGAATGAAAAATTATTCTAAAAGTAGTGTTGTTAAGGTTCAGAAAGAAGACTCCAAAAGGTTGGGGTCACAGACTGGTATTGCCAGGTGTCTCAAAAAAATTTGCAGGCTTGAACCCATCTCCAAATCAAAGGGCAAAGTTTAATGTAATTGTAATGCCAATTGAAGTGAGCTGAGTTTCAAAAGGATTTAGCAAAGAACCAGGAGCAAGAAGACAAACTTATAGGAAAAGACAGAGATCCAGTACTTCAAATCACTGATGTGTTAATTTTATGGCCCAGAAGTAGAACTGAGAAATGTCACTATTGTCTTAGGAACTTGTCTATCTGACAGTCAACAATATTTGTAGGACTATCCTAAGGCCAGATAACTTTAGAATCATTGACCGACAGATTGTTAAATAATAGCACTCTTAAGGTCAGGGAACCTTAGGATTACTGCTATATTTCCCAAAGAAGCTGTACTCCCTTCATTTCCCTCTCAGCAATTTGAACTCCAAATTCATTTGGAACAAAAGAATGAAGGTCACATCTTCTGGAACTGCTTCAGGCTAATAAGGTCGTAAAGCTGGCCCAGCCTAGTGGAGTCCAGACTGAGGAGGGGATTTGAAGGTGGCCACAACAGCATCCAGGGGAGTTGCTGAATGTCAGAATCAGGTATCAGGTGATATTCAGGTTGACCAAGTATTTGGAATTTCATGGCTTGCAGTTTGAAAGAAACAACTCTTACAAATAGATTAGAAATATAGTGGCCATTCAGGCTATCATGTAAGGCTATCATGAATGTCTCTCACCTAGACAGATTTTACTAGGATATATACCAAAGAAAATTTTCCCAAAATCCCTACTTTTGTTTCTTCAAAGGAGTAGGGGCAATGGGAACAGTGGCATTATACACAGTGAAAAGAGCACTCAGTGGCCTAAGAAGCAAGCACTATATTGTTATTTATTTATTTATTTATTTTTATTTTTTATTTGCAAAACATATGTATGGGTAATTCTTCAACATTAACCCTTACAAAGCTTTCTGTTACAAATTTTCCCTCCCTACTCCCCACCCCTTCCCCTAGATGGCAGTATATC